>CANNZV010003142.1:0-71639 GCA_947561585.1 Caprella mutica | reverse complement strand
CTCCTATATTCACATGTATGTTACTGAGAACAGAAGCCAAAATAGAGGATTTGTTGGAGAACACTTTACCAGTTCCTGCAGTCTGGCAAAATAACATTGTAGCATAGGAGAAAAATAGATAAAACTCACTATTTGCAATTGGAGGGCTCAAAATAACTGTCAAAAACTCGCCATTAAAATGGCGAGTTTGGACATGCTTTATTACTTGGCTCTGCGGTTGAGTATTCATGAGTAACTCTGTTAGAATTTGAGTTTTCCATTCTGGTCTGCAGAATATGGAACATTTTTTTTAAGACTCTCTTCGGGAGTTTTAGATTGAATTTTAGAAATTGGAGATCTTGAATTAATTCCTATGTTACCATTAATTTAGCTGCGGGAGTTTTTGAATCAATTCCTATATTACCATTAATTTAGCTGCGGGAGATTCTGAACCTGCAACTGGATTTGTTGGAGAACACTTTACCAGTTCCTGCAGTCTGGCAAAATAACATTGTAGCATAGGAGAAAAATAGATAAAACTCACTATTTGCAATTGGAGGGCTCAAAATAACTGTCAAAAACTCGCCATTAAAATGGCGAGTTTGGACATGCTTTATTACTTGGCTCTGCGGTTGAGTATTCATGAGTAACTCTGTTAGAATTTGAGTTTTCCATTCTGGTCTGCAGAATATGGAACATTTTTTTTAAGACTCTCTTCGGGAGTTTTAGATTGAATTTTAGAAATTGGAGATCTTGAATTAATTCCTATGTTACCATTAATTTAGCTGCGGGAGTTTTTGAATCAATTCCTATATTACCATTAATTTAGCTGCGGGAGATTCTGAACCTGCAACTGAGAGTCAGAGAGTAACTGTATCTCAAATTAAAGTCTCTGCGGGAGAAGAGACGCATTCTGCAGACTGGATACGGTCAAGAGCCCCCCCCTCCATGTTTTTATAATCCTTATTTACCTAGTTAAACAAATGAAGAACTACTTAGATAGAAATAACTGAGAGTTGCTAATGTAGTTTGTTGTATCCGCTAGATTGTTGTACTGCACACTTCATGATTGTTTAATGACCTATATTTAATGACATATATTTTATGTCTAATCAGTAATGAACTACAAAAGGGTTAATAAGGATTAAATAATAGAGGTAAATAAGGATTTAAAAACAGGGGGGCTTGTGACCGGGGGGCTTGTGACCGGGGGGCTTGTGACCGGGGGGGCTCATGACCGGGGGGGGCTCTTGACCGGGGGCCAAGTAATAGAGCCTGCCCATGGCGAGTTTGTGACAGTTATCCAAGTAATAATGCATGTCCAAACTCGCCATTTTAATGGCGAGTTTGTGACAGTTATTTTGAGCCCTTCAAATGCAAATGGCGAGTTTTATCTATTTTTCTCCTATGCTACAATGTTATTTTGGAGAGAATTAATGATAATTTGATCATTTTGGAGAGAATTTGTTGAATTTTGGAAAGAGCTGGAGAGAAAAATGGCGAGTTTATGAGACATACTATTTTACTTGGACCAGGGGGGGCTTATGACCTAGGGGGGCTCATGACCGGGGGGGCTCAGGATCAAACTTTCTCATAAATTCCCAGTCTGCAGAATGTGTCTCTTCTCCCGCAGAGATTTTAATTTGAGAAACAGTTACTCTCTGACTCACAGTAGCAGATTCAGAATCTCCCGCAGCTAAATTAATGGTAACATAGGAATTAATTCAAAATCTCCCGCAGCTAAATTAATGGTAACATAGGAATTAATTCAAGATCTCCCGCAGAGATCTCAAATTTCTAAAAATTCAATCAAAAACTCCCGCAGAGAGTCTTGGAAAAATGTTCCATATTCTGCAGACTGGATAAATTCTTTGTTGTTAACATTGTTAGCTAGAGTCAAACAGGTAAATTGCGGCATATTAACTAACTGCGGCCTTCAACAACAGAAACATCATAGCTTCAAAACACACATTAAAAACTTAAATTAATAAATTGTAGCATGCCTGCGCTTCTTTTGATAGCCATGACATTTTAATGTAATTTCGGTTCAGGATGTTTTTTAGAGACTCTCTTGATAGGGCCGCAATTAAAAATAAAAAGGCCGCAATTTACCTGCGTGACCCTACATAAGAATTTAAATGTAGCTAGGTATAAGAAAATCCTCACTAATTTTCTATTCTTCATTCCTTAAAAATTAAATTGGCACGGGTTACACCGTTACGGGACTCGGCGTAATGGCGGATATTCTCACTTTTGTTAAAGTCACTGCCCACTGCGGCACTGCCAACATCAAGGTATATTAACTTAACAAGGTATGCTACGCCTTGATACGAATTTTAGACTCCTCTGCGCATAAACAAATACGCACATACGAACACACGGCCCAGTCTGAAAAGTAGAGCAGGATTTGTGGATTAATCCTGCGCCCAAGTCCTATTTAATTCCTATGTTCCCATGTTATTTGCTGTGCTTAAATCCCAATTTCTGTAAAATATACTGGGCCTGAAGATACCTACTTTTCAGACTGGCACACGGCCGTGTGCCCCTGCAATAATAGATACAGCTACTTAATTAGTTATTTGTATATAAGAATTTTTGCCATGGTTGTTTGTGCTGTGTACGGATGCAATGAAAAAAGTGTAATTGTTCTGATTAAATCATTTAGATTTTCTAAAAATGTAGGAATTAGGAAGAAATAGACAGGATAAGAAGAGACAGGATCGACAGCTCTTACATAAACGTACTTTGAAGAAAAACAATACATTTTTCCCTATTAAACCTTACTAAAAAATAAATGAAAAGTTTTCACAATGCTGAATACAGCCAGTTTAGTCCAAAAAAACAAGTTGAAAGGCATTTTATTCGAAAAAGAATGAATAACAGACCTTTTTTTTATTTTTTTATTAATGAAATTGAAGAGGTATATAGTATATATCCATATATACTTTGACCCCTGGATCTACAATATACCTGTGTTATGTTTATAATTTTCTCCAGATTACTTCTATATTCTATATTTCAAAGATTTGCTTTTTTTTTTTTTTTCAACAAGCTAAATTGATTAAGTTGGTCCAGTATTTATTCTGGCTACAGGGTCAAGCCTAAAGAACTTATGTACCATAAATAAGTGGAACCTTGACAAGGTTGGTAGGCTTGACCCTAAAATGGATGGGTCAAGGTTCCCCCTGCCCTCCCAGTAGGTCCCACTTGAACTCTCTGCTGAGGTTTACATCAGTAGGGACTAGGGTGGGATCCGAAGAGAACGCCCGGCACTCTCCCCATATTGTATTGTCCTTTACGCCCTCCCAGTAGGTCCCACTTGAAGTCTTGAACTCCCTGCTGAGGTTTACTTCAGTACGGACTAGGGTGGGTTCCGAAGAGAACGCCTGGCACTCTCACCATATTGTATTGTCCTTTACGCCCTCCCAGTAGGTCCCACTCGAACTTCCTGCTGAGGTTTACTTCAGTGGGGACTAGGGTGGGTTCCGAAGAGAACTACCGGCAACTGGTCCCTGGTTAAATATTTTAGTTTAGATTAGATATTTATTTATCTACATTATACAATTATTTTTAATTAGAATATGGTTTTAAAACTTATGTAAGGTTCTTTACATAGACAGTGAGTATAACAGACCTTGTTTCTATGTAAAAATAATTATCATGGGGCACACGGCCGCACACCAGCCAGCGTCTTTCACAACAAAACTGTAATCATCTTGATATGAACCTGCGCTATACTCTACCTTGTAGTTAATATACCTTGGCCAACATAATATGGCGCTACGTTCAAGCCACTGCCCACTGCCAACATAATATAGAGCTACGGCCAAACCAGGGTTTTTGGAAAAAAAAATCATCGAACCAACATTTCATACTTATAACTCTTCCACTTTTCTTTTCAGTTGAAAAAGATTAGGGCTATACAAACATGAAATATTTACTGTTTTCTAAAATGTATAAACAGTTACAGTTAAATTGACGCGCGATTCTTTTAAAAAGCCAGAATTATCTAAATATCGGAAATATGAAATATTTTAACGAATTTTAGATAAAATAACCAATTTAAGTATGTAGATACAATGAGTTGAATAAAAGATTAAATTATACAATAATAATTATTAATTAAATTAATGGCAAATTCAAGATTAATTAAATAAAAATAAAATCGCAATATAAACGAGAGCGTTTTAGCAATGGCATAAACTGCAAGGTCGACAAGAAATACGTACTATTCTATTCTTTAAGATTTTTGATGCAGTGCTATCCTGAATAAATAGCTACGAAAAACTAAAATAGTTTTAGGAATGATATATACAGCTAATACATATCTATTTTGAAGATATAATATATCCTTAATAAAGTTTTAACGAAAACTATTTCTATCACCAGTTCTTAACGAAAGCGGCTAGCAGCCCTGATAACATTGGACTATCGGGCCAACGTCGGTAAACTTTGGCAAAGTAAAGGCACGATCGGGCATTGGCACGCCAATGCTATTACACACTGGGCCAATACAATGAAAACGTCACTGGGCCAACGGTTGTCAAACAGCACTGGCCCAATGAAGGAAAACATTGATTAACCAATCCAGTGAATTTTTGATGAAACAGTATATTTATTATGCTGGTCTACCGGTTCTATTTGGCAATTATCGCCAGCAAATCAGAGAAGTTAGGTGCAATTAAATGATCTCTCCTAACCTAAATCATATCAAATAGCCAATTTAATATCCTCAATTAATTAATTATATTTTTTAAATTGTAGCCGTTTCTGGCAATTTAGTATAAATAAGCCTGTTATCCCTTCAATTATTAATTTAACACTTTTTTATTAGATTCATAAAAATTAGCTTAGACGCTAGTTAATTCATATATTTAGAATGAAAAGTTATTTTTCTGACTGAAATAATTATTCACATTGAAAATTATACTTTCTATTCAATTTTAAATAGAAATATTATTATTTGGATAAAATAGCGTATGTGAAATTAAAGATTGGAGTTTAATAAGGTAACTGTTCTATTTTTTGTTTCTGACTTCAATCTGTAAAATGTATTTGTAGGACAGTATCTACATTGTTAGAAGTAACTGTTGTCTTCACGGCTTCAGTATATATAGCGTGATCTATAATTAATGCACCTCTTATATGAAAATAGTACTGGCCGTAGACATGCATGGCATCGTTAAGTATTGTCGGTACCAATAAGTCGTTTATACGTGGTTATACTGTTCTGGGCCGGTGGACATCCGTGAGGTGGGTCAACGTCGGGCCTTTGCTGGCCCAAAACACGGAGACCAGCATGACATCGTTGGCCCAGAGTTTCGTTCTGAATTGGGTCAACATTGTAATGTTTACTGGGAGGTCACAGGTGGAATTATAGAAAAAGTATTTCTAATATCTTGTTCCTTAATATTTCGATTCACTTTTGAATATAAATAATTACATACCTTCGACTACTTTCTTCTCAGTGAAATGAACAATGGTATACAAAATTATTTGCTCAATTTTTTAATGTACATATTCGCATTCAGGCTAGCTATGACACGTGGTTATTGACTTTCCAAATTTTTCTACATTTTGTAAACATAAATGAGTTGAATATGAGAAATGTAGGTATTATCCATTTCCCTTTTACTCATTGAATTTTTAAGATTAGATAAGATTTTACCGTGAGAAAACTGTGCCATGCCCAAAGCATGGCATAATGGCAAAGTTGTTCCCCATTTTTCCGCTAGAGGCATAAATTATTGATAAGAAAAATTAAAATCATAATAATATTAATATAACAATAAGTCTTTTCTCAATATATTTTCTAATGACGTCCTGATAAATAATTGTAAAAACAGTTTTCCCTTCATAAAAATGTATTGCATATAGTGTATAATGTAGGTTATATAACTGGGATGTTCACCGCAACGGCATGAATGGCGCTGCGATCTGTTTTTTGCAGAATACTTTACAAGTTTAAATAGTCGGCTGTCTTTTAACAAAGTTTTGAGCAATAACTGTACTCGAGCCTAAATACACGTCAATGATTAAAGGTCCCCTCCAAGCAGTTTTTTTATTGCTTAAAGGTCCCCTCCAAACAATATTTTTTATGGCTTAAATCAACAAGGTTAATGTTTCTTATCATTTTACTGCAAACTCCATCAAATTTGATAGCATATTTTTTAATTTTATATGCTTTTAAAGATTTTTATAATCCAAACTCTACAAAATCTACTTTACTTCCGACTTTCTAATTTTCAGTATTGAAGAAGAAGAATGTATACCATTTGTTTCGATTATCAACTAGGTATTAGGTTTAATAAATCTATTTATTATTCGTTTAAAGGTTTAAATTTGGATAAACTTATTATAGAAACGTTAACATTTATATACTTTTAGAAACAATTAATATCTTAAAAGGAGGCCAAAAAACGCGTTGTTTGTTTAAAAATCTAAATTTACAATCAAAACAAAGAGTGAACAACACAGTACAAAGAAGATATAGTATCCCAGAGCTATAGGGGGGATATTACGCGTGTCCCGGTAGGCTGTGACGTCACATGTCAACAATGGTGCGTACGTTTGTACGTACAGTACAAACACAAAAGATGGCTGCAACACACCCAACTTTTGTTAAATAACGTTTTCGGTGATATTTTTTTTAATTCCACATTACCGCATGCTATTATCCAATCTTTATAGTCATACGGACGAAAATTAAAAAATGACTGTTGATGAAATTGCTACTGGTCTTTTTACACCCAAAATAGTAACAAATTTTTAGTCTTGAAGAAGACGATTTATTCAAGATAATTAGATCATTAGTCAGATCGTTCGCGTTGGCCGCCATCTTAATTCTCTATTCCACGTGACCCACAGCAATTCTATTTACTATGACGTGACCTCTTGCTTACATACATGACGTCACAGCCTATCCAGAATAAATTTGAATAATACATGTAACTGGGGTAGGGGAGGGTGGTCATCAATGGGACAAAAAACACAGAAAGATTGATATTTCATTTAATATGGGCATAATATGAAAAATAAAAAATCCATGTGTAATATAGATATTCCTTTATAAAATGAAACTAACTCGAATGCTATCACATATTCTGTTGACTAGAAAAAAATTAAATAAAAAACAAAAAAAATTGTCCCATTGTTTAACAGCGCTGGTGAACAATGGGACATGCCCTGGTGAACGATGGTACAGTTTATCAAACTTGTATATTGTTGAGGTTTTGGTAAAATTTCAAGTTCGAATTATCTCTTTATGTTGTCCCACACTTAGTTAGTTCATATAATATCAGTTTAATGTCCTCTAACTTCACCGAAGCCATGTCAGGAACATTTGGAAAATTAAGCTCATTGCACTTGAATCTTCTCCTAACATCAATATTTCGTATTTATCTTTTTCATGCTTTTGGCCAACAGAATACGTTTTAGAAGTCGCCTCAAATTCTACAAGTGCATAAATCTTCATTTTCAACATTTTCGGTGGAGATTTGAGTTCTTCAGACGAATGGATCAGTTAGATTAAGAGTTCTATACCAGACCAAGAACAATAGTTCACAGGCCATCTACGTCAGATACTTTATGAAGTGATTTCGAAGGCCTTATCCTTAGTGGCACCAGCAAAAAGCTCTTCTTTCTCTGGTGTATCCGTTGCAATCATGCTGCGTCTTTTTCTTTTATTAGTGAAATTTGTTCTCTATGCAGTGCTTTGTGATGACCTCAGATTGCTAAAGCCCTTGAACATGGTCGAAAGTCCCGCTTCAGCTGGAAGCTCTGTTTCTACAAGAAGCCATGAAGCTACAGTTCACGTTATTGTATCAAAAAAATAGATATATTGATTCATATGGAGTAACTAGGCAGTTTGGTTGACAATAAGGCACTGTCCCATTGTTAACCAAATTTTCTGTCCCAATGATCACCATGACGCCATTTTGAAAACATATGGGTATAGCGGCTCAACTACAAAAGTATAAAGGCAATCCTTTCAAATGATCATATTTTACATATTACTTAATATTATGTAAAAATGCCGTAAGCATTATATGTTAAATTTACAGATTTATAACAATTGTAACAAAGTACGAAAAATTTAGTTTCATCACCCCTAAAACACGTTTTCGCTTTTACACAGGGCTGACTGTACCCGAACCGCTGAATGCAATGCGAGTGAATGCACTGAAGTATGCTTAATTTACCACTAAGATTTTGTTAAAAATTACCCTCAAATAAAAAAGTTATTCAGCATGTCCCATTGTTCCCGGTGTCCCATTGATGACCACCCTCCCCTACTATACTATTCTGTTTACTATGGTGTACAATCTTCTTTCTCAGCGTCAGGTTGGAGATTCGCTCAATTGTTGCTCACAGAGTATTAAAAAACTTTAAAAGCAAATAATAAAATTTATACTGAACCGAATTGTGTGCAGTTTGAAGAATAATGATTGTAGACCTTAGTTCTATAATATTATGAAATAAACTTATTTTTTTCCCGGAGACTGGAGAGGACTTTTAAATCTACGAGGCTAATGTTTATTATCATTTTACTGCAAACCCCATCAAATTTGATAGCATATTTTAATTTTATATGCTTTTAAAGATTTTAATAATCAAAACTCTACAAAATGCATTGTTTGTTTAAAAATCTAATTTTACAATTAAAACAAAGAGTGTACAATCTTCTTTCTCCAGCGTCAGGTTAGTGATTCGCTCAATTGTTCCTCACAGAGTACAGGCTTCCCCCGCTTTAGTTACCAAAATCACGACTCAGTTTAGTTACCAAACAGCAGAGGTGGGCACAGCGCCGCTACTTGTAGCGCGAAATAATAGCGGCGCTTCTTTTTGAGTAGCAGCAGCGGCAGCGCCGCTACTTCTGAGTTAATGTAGCGGTAGCGGCAGCACCGCTGCTATTTTCAGAAGCGCTGGAGGTTTTTCGCGCTACAGCGCTGCCGCTTCTTTTTAAAATCAAAAATATTAAAGTTATCTGAGGAATCTAGATAAAAGTCTATACAAGTGCGTGACCTAGATAGCTAATCAGTTGTAAGGGATATTCAGACAAATCCACGCAGTACGACCAGCTGATATTCAAATAATGATTCACAGTACGACCATAATAATGATACGCAATGTGAATATTTGATATTAAGACAAAACTGCCTAATACGATCACCTTACTCATCGTCTTAGGTTTTTCTGCAGATGTGTTTATTGCAATAAAATGGGGTTTAACTCAATGGTTTTTCTTTAAATTTTCTGGAAATGTGCATCTACATTGCGAGTAACTTTGAAAAAAAATTGAAAGTAATCAAATATTACCTCGGATGCTACATTCATTTTACTAAAAGTTACTCATTTTCTGTGTACCAAGCATAATTCTATATCTATTGTATTTTTTTTAGCAATAGCATTCATGTGTAGTTTAACTGCAAATTTCAAGTCAATATTCGGTTTGATTTCCCCACTTTTCCACCATTTTTAAAAGACGCTTATCCATCAAATCTGTCAATTTCCGAATTGTATCAGACGTTATCGTCTTACAAGAGTCTTCAGTATCCTTCCAGATCTCATCTTTCGACGAGAACTGACGTCTTCCCATCATACACATTCTGCTTCAGGATGGACTGAGGTTCTTCAATTTGGTTTGAATCTAGAAAGAGACTGGGCCATACCATCAACTTGTCATTGACCAACTTATTACTCCTAAGGAAATTCACAGTTCCCTTAGTAGAGTGAGAAGGAGCGTTCTTATATGTATGAAAAGAACTATTTCTTTAACGCAGCAGATTTCCTTTTCAGACAGTCAAAAAATCCACAATTCAAAAAGTTAATATAATTAGCAGAATTTATTTTTACTCCTTCTGGAATCCTGGAAGATCCGACCAGTTCATTTCCAATGGTCCCAGCCCAAATTATCACACCTCAACTTCCATGTTCACGTCGAATTCGTTGGCGATGTGGTGAGGCATGAGGGAGTCAAGCTTTAGCCCATCAGTCGAGGCCGTCTAAAGTTGTCACGCATTTTATCTTTGTAGAGTACTGTTTGGTAATCAGTCTTAAGATACTTCTCCGCCCATAGTAACCTTGTGTGTTTCCTTCGAAAAAGGCCTGGTAACAGGTGAAACATGAGAGGCAATTAGTTTCAGTATTCTACAGTGGGTGGTTTTTCCACACAAACTCTCTTAAAAACTGCATCACTAGTTTCCAATGGTTTCCTCTTGAGTTCTCTCTTGATCAAGGACAGTTATGTCTCGTAGCTATTTTGTATCTGCCTCTATCCTTGCGTGTAATCTTTTTTCGGGGTATCAACAATTAATTTTTACTCTGTACGTGGCTGTAAAAATAATAAATTCAATTTTACAGCATATATGATATGTTTTTGGAAAGAAGCGCTGTAGCGCTGCCGCTACACTATGCTGTAGCGGCAGCGGCAGCGCCGCTGCTTTTCTGAAAGTGTAGCGGTAGCGGCAGCGCCGCTTCATTATTATGCATGTAGCGGCAGCGCCGCTGCTTTTCAAAGTAGCGCTGCCCACCTCTGCCAAACAGTAACTAAAGCGAATAAAAGTAACAAGAAATTTATAATTGTCACTCCTTGATTATATCCCTCATTTTCTATGAGATATTGAAAGAAAATTTGTGTAAGAGTTATTAGAGTTCAACGTATATAAGCATATTAATAATATACAGTCGATCTTTCATTGTTTGTGACTGTGATGAATAAATTTAAAGTCATTTATTTATTTAAGGTTTTAAAATCCATCCTTAGCTTAACTCTCACTCAGTATAGGTGGGTAATTAATAGATACTTTGATTTTTATTATGTTTCATTTTAAAAAAATAACCATCTGTTAGGAACGTAATTAGTACTTGTGAATATATACATAGGTTGGAGTCATTTCAAAAATTTGAAGCAGTTTTGATAATTTAGATTTTCGTTAAACAATGTTTATTTTATGTGAAATTCCGTTTCTAGGAAAATTCTGTCTCAGAAAACTCGGTCTCGGAACCTTCGGTCTGAGGTATAAAAATAACTTAAAAAATAGATGAATAAGGGGGTGTGCCGCCCCTCGAATCCCCTCCCTGCCAGGTCATTAATAAATCATGAACTGTGCAGTTCAACAAACTAGCAGATACAACATACTAAGTAACGGCCATTTATGTTGAAATGCCATTTATAATTCCGAGACCGAATGTTCTGGCCACCGTGAAATTCCTTAAAGGTCCTCTCCAGGCTCCGGGAAAAGAATGAGTTCATTACATAATATTATAGAACTAAGGTCTACGATCATCATTCCGCAAACCGCATACAATTCGGTTCAGTATATATTTTATTATTTGCTTTTAAAGTTTTTTAATACTCTGTGAGCAACAATTGAGCGAATCTCCAACCTGACGCTGAGAAAGAAGATTGTACACTCTTTGTTTTGATTTTAAATTTAGATTTTTAAACAAACAATGCGTTTTTGGCCTTCTTTTAAGTTATTAATTGTTTCTAAAAGTATATAAACGTTTCTATAATAAGTTTATCAAAATTTAAACCTTTAAACGAATAATAAATAGATTTATTAAACCAAATACCTAGTTGACAATCAAAACAAATGGTGTACATTCTTCGTCTTCAAATTGAAAATTAGAAAGTCGGAAGTAAAGTAGGTTTTGTAGAGTTTGGATTATAAAAATCTTTAAATGCATATAAAATTAAAAATATGCTATCAAATTTTATGGGGTTTGCAGTAAAATAATAAGAAACATTAGCTTCGTTGATTTAAACAATAAAAAAATTTGCTTGGAGGGGACCTTTAAGTATGACAAAAAAATTATATTTTTTACTTAAATTTAACACTAAATTTTGAATAATCTTTTTATTGTGTATAACGAATTTCATGAAATGTGCATAAAATATTTATCATATAATAGATACCAATAGTATTTTCATTTTTGTATCTTAACTACAAAATTTGTATTAATCGAATAAATTTATCACATTGTTTAAATAAAAGAGGATTTTTTTTATAGAAATACCAATAAGATAAGAATTAAATGATAATTATACTTAAAATACATTTCCATATTGAACATTCAAATTATTACAGTAATTAATACGACCAAATTTGTGGGGAAAAAAGTACAAAATTTGTACTTTAACATACATTTAAATAGTAAAATTAATATAAGAAAGTTTTAGATGAATAAATAGTGCAAAAAGAAAGAAAAAACTAATCTTCCATTTGTTTGAACAGCAATGGCTGGTCTGGCACTTTAATTACGCACCACTTTAATAATTAACTTCACTAACACTTGCTCAAACATCAGCACATTTGTGTATATGTGAGATAGCAATTAGTTAGTCATTATACCTACTGGTAAAGACGTGCAGTGGGAAAGATATTAGTTAGTCATTACTAGTACCAAATGATCGAGACTTGCAGTGGGATAGATATTCGTTATTTAGGTACTAATCAATACGTGAATGTACATATAGTCATCCTGTAGTGATATTATTTCTGTGTGAAGAGCATATACATTGTGAATAGTATTGAATAGGTACTACTTTGAATACTGTAACTAGAAATCGAAGTCCACCATAGCTTTTTGTGGTAATGAAAATTTGAATTGAAACTAGTGGTAACTGTGATTGTACAATATGTGTTAAAATTTTTCGTGAATTATTCTAGTGTCAGAAACTTTTTGAAAATGTTTGAATTTGGTATTTAATTACCTAATTTATTCCAAATAAGTGTGGGAAGATAATGACCATTATGGAATTGAAACTCACACGGAGACAATGTTATGTTTTTGTGTCCATTGCCATTACCCATTTCTTCAGCGGAATGGTTATGTCCATTCCGGCCCCATTCTATCCTGCAGTGGCTACTTCTAAAGGGGTTTCAGCCACTGTCTTTGGTTGTGTCTTCGGAATCTTCCAACTTGTTGTCTTTATTTTATCCCCATTTTACGGAAGATACATAGGTGTGTTCGGGACGAAGCTAATGATGGTCACTGGAATATACAGTACAGCTATGTCTTGCGTTCTATTTGGTTTCTTGGATAATTTGGAGAACAAAGTAGCTTTCACAGCTTTCTCATTCTTGTTCAGAATTCTTCAAGCATCTGGAGACGCAGCTTACTTGACAGCTTCCTTCACTATATCTACTAAAGAGCTCGCTAATCATCTCCCAACATTGGTTGCGTTCATTGAGATCTTCTATGGAGTTGGCTTAGCTATTGGCCCGTCAATAGGGGGAGTTCTTTACGAAGCTGGAGGATTCATTACTCCGTTTGCAACAGTAGGGTTTTTTCTACTCCTATCTGGTACTATGTGTGCAGTTCTTGTTCCAGAAAGCGAAGCTCCCGATTTCAGTTCCGAGTACACAGTAATGGATCTCTTACACAAACCTAAAATGCTTCTATCACTCTTTGCTATAGCTTGTGTAACAGCGAACATTGGATTCATCGATGTCACTTTAGAACCACATTTGAGACAATTCCACCTATCACCAATCTACATTGGCTTGATTTTCTTCTTAGGTGGTGTTTCATACACTGTCACAGCTCCGTTTTGGGGTCGAATTGGAGATTGTGGATTAGGACATAGTGTGATGATTATCATAGGCACAATGATCATTTTCACAGCTTTCTTACTAATTGGACCCTTACCTTTCGTACCCTTGGAATCTTCAATCACATTGATCACAGTTGCTGTGGCTCTGAATAAGATAGGTATTGGAGCAACAGCTATTGCGTCATTCGCGAGCGCTCAAGTGGACGCCGTGGATCTAGGTTTACCTGATGATCTAGGTACACTTAGTCTGGTTTCAAGATTGTGGACGTCGGCTTTTTCTCTAGGGGGATTCATAGGATGTTGCAGTGCGGGTGCGTTATTAGACGCGTATGGATTCAGGTACGCCTCGATATTTATATTCACTCTCAACTGCCTTCTCATTTTCCTTCATTTGGCCTCAGTTTTCTACTATGGAGAGCAATCTACCAGAAATCGTCCGATTGACCAAGAACCTTTGCAAGAAAATCACAACTCTTCTGCTGTGGCGCATCTTGAAAAACCATCTTTCTACGGTGCAGTAAAATAAAACTGATTGATAAGATTCATACTCAATGTTTTTTTCCATATTATCAAACTCAACGTTGAAGGTATTGTAGGATTCAAGCTTTTGAAAAACAAAGTTCTGTTGCAAAAGATTATGTTAATTTTCTATGTGATTCATCACTTGTTCCTGACGATTAACAGACATCTTTCTATTCGGAAGCTTGAAACCTAAAATACCTTCATCTTTAAGTTTAAACATTCTGCTTGATAAAATAAAATCAGCTAAAAAAAATTGTAAGAAACAAGTTGTTTTTAAAGATAATATGAATATTTTGAATGTATTTAATACTTAATTAGTTTCCAAAATGTAATATTTTTACGGAATAAGTTTGATTGCATAAATTAAATCAATATGAACCTAAAAGTAATTAATGAATAATCTTCAATTGCTCTATATTTTATTTAATATGAAGCAATATTTCCATTTATTAAACATAGAAACTTATAAAGGATTGTTTTTTGCACATAATCATTTTTAAAGATTAAGGTTAATGTGCACTTGCGTTTCTTAACGCCGCCTTTAAAAAATGATCATGGCAAAAAGTTTAGCTGTAATTGATTTTAACGGAGCCCTTCACACTTGCGTTAGAAAAAATGCTGGTGAAAAAAAAACGCAAGTGTGGAGGTCTCCGTTAAAATCAATTGTAGCTAAACTTTTTGCATTGAACTTTGTTTTAAAGGCGGCGTTGAGAAACGCAAGTGTGAAGTGGGCCTAAAGGTGCGTTTTGCATGCAACGATTGTAGCGATCATCGCTCAACATTTGTCGCCCAGCGGTTATCGCTGAGCACTACTTGAATGTTATTCCTATGGAGCTGTTTTGCAACGAGCGACTATCGCTGAACACTAATTCCTATTGCTGGGCGATCATCTCTGATCGATTATCGCAAAAATCGCTGCATGCAAAACGTACCTTAAGGGCCCGTCACACGACCGTTTTTGTGCAGCGTTTTTGACTCTGAGGAAATTATTGTTAAACCCATTTCATATGTTTCGATATTACTCGACGCTTTTGGAGCGTTCAATTATTCCCCTTTTATTATTCTATTAAATTTTGAAAATGTAATATCATAGATAATTGAAATACAATAAATTGGAAATTAAATAGAAATATTTGCATTGACTTATTTGCCTGATACACTTGTTATGTAATATATAATATAACATTAGTAATATTATTTTTCTTATACACCTATGTTTATGTAGAATATTATTCTAATAACTAAACTACGGAGAGAAAGTTTAAATTTAAAAAAAACTAAATGTAGTAATAATTCCATATTATTATCGGCAATTAAAATAACGAACTCCAATGATAAATTGTATATAATTTTGTTGCATGATCGCAAGTGTGGAACCGAACTATAATTCGGATTTTACTTTACTTCATATGTATTAATTACTAGTCAATATAAATAACTCAAAATTATCAATATCAAAATAATATTTCAATGGATTTCCATTATTTTATTTACAGGAGTTTGGTATAAATGCATTATAGAAAAGAAAAAAATATCTAATATAGTATATGTGGTGTTTAACGTCTGCTTCGGAACCAAAGGCCTTATCGCTGACGTCAAAATAAAATTACGTACAAAGGACTAGAAAAAGCAGTCAGAAATGAAAGTGGATCCATCTAAAAAAAATGTTAATGGATATAATGAACATGTCAAAAATTATCTTAATATATGATAATAATATATAATAATATGAAATATATCAAGTTTGATTTTTATCATATTATCGTAATTAATAAATTTTTATGGCGTTAATACACATTGTTTATTTTTTGGCTATATTATTTTATATTTCTATTTTTTAAATAGAACACATGCACAGATGAAGTTATTGTGGGGCCATAGATGAGGGGAAATTTATGGTGGGGCCATAGAAGAGTAATAGGGGAAAGTTATGGTGGGGTCATAGAAGAGTAATAGGGGAAAGTTATGGTGGGACCATAGAAGAGTAATAGGGGAAAGTTATGGTGGGACCATAGAAGAGTAATAGGGGAAAGTTATGGTGGGACCATAGAAGATTAAGAAGGGAAAGTTATGGTGGGGTCATAGAAGATTAAGAGGGGAAAGTTATGGTGGGGTCATAGAAGATTAAGAGCGGAAAGTTATGGTGGGGTCATAGAAGATTAGGAGGGGAAAGTTATGGTGGGGTCATAGAAGATTACGAGGGGAAAGTTATGGTGGGTCATAGAAGATTAAGAGGGGAAAGTTATGGTGGGGTCATAGAAGATTAAGAGGGGAAAGTTATGGTGGGGTCATAGAAGATTAAGAGGGGAAAGTTATGGTGGGGTCATAGAAGATTAAGAGAGGACCCATTTTAATCTTCTTTGACTCTACCATAGTTTTTCACTTGTTACAGCAAATTATTCACTTTTATTATATTTTAAAAATAAATGAATTATGGAAAAACTAATATTCATCTAAGTTGACTATAGTGGAAATAAGTCAAAATTACTATTATATTATGTAAGAATTGTAGATATGAATAAAAAACAATCCATTAATTGTTATTCGTATTGAATTCGTCGGAAATTTTACTTCTTCTAAAATAAATGTTCAAATTATTTCGATTTATTATCCTCAGAATAAAACACGCAAATAAAAGAATAATAATTTAGGTAAATAAAATAGAACTGCACAACGAGTGTTAATATCATGAAATAATTATTAAAGGTAACTCTCGATTTTACAGTAGATAGGTACCCTAAAATTGGAGGCAATTCGTAAAACTTGAGATGGAGTCACACAATTGTAAGTAAGTTTGTGCCAATATGCTTTTAAAATCATAGATCCCGATAGTATTATAAACGGAGAGAATTAAAGAGTACCATTGATTGGTTCTACACCAGCGGTATATAGTATTCGATACCATTTCATTTCGATGATATTCTAGAAGTTTATTATTTTAAAAGCATATTGTCACAACCCTAATTGTGGTTGTGACAACCCTAACCTAATAATTATGAATAATAATAAGATATTTATGACTCATACCTAATTAATAGGGTTGTGACAATATGCATTTAAAATCATAGATCTTAAGAATATCATAGACGAACAAAATGGTATTGAATACTATATATATATCGCAGGTTTAGAACGATTCAATACTCTTAAATTCACTCAGTCTAAAAAATTTCGGGATCTGTGATTTTAAACGCATATTGTCACAACCCTACTAATTAATCCTATGCAAGTTATGTTAAAGGTCCTCTCCAGGCTCCGGGAAAAAAATGAGTTTATAACATAATATTATAGATCATTATTCGTAGATCATAATATCTACGATCATTATTCTGCAAACCGCATACAATTCTGTTCAGTATATATTTTGTTTTTGAAGTTTTTCAATACTCTGTGAGCAACAATTGAGCCAATCACTAATCTGATGCTCAAGAAGAAGATTGTACACTCTTTGTTTTGATTTCAAATTTGAATTTTATGAACAAACCATGCGTTTTCGGCCTTTATTTAAATCATTTTAGATATTAATTGTTTCCTAAAGTATATAAACGTTTCTATTTCAATTTTATACCTTTACACGAATATTAAATGGATTTATTAAACCTAATACTTAGTTGACAATCAAAACAAATGGTGTACATTCTTCTTCTTCAGACTGAAAATGTCTTAAATTAGTAAGCCGGAAGTAAAATAGGTTTTGTAGAGTTTTGATTATAAAAATCTTTAAAAGCATATAAAATTAAAAATATGCTACCAAATTCGATGCGGTTTGCAGCAAAATGATAAGAAACATTAGCCTCGTTGAATAAAGCAATAAAAATATTTGCTTGGAGGAGACCTTTAATGTAAAAACCAAAAATAAAATATTTGAGACTAAGAAATTGGTAACATACAAACTTTGTGACTTATGAATTGGATAATTATTCAAAATATAAGTGACTATATTCCTAAAAAAGATTTTAATTTTAGTAGGGGGTTAAACGTCTACTTCGGAACCAACGACCATATCACTGATGTCAAAAGTAAATTAAATACAAGGGAATGGAAGAAGCAGTCAGAAAGGAATGTTACTCCATAAATAAGGTCACCTACCACCAGTCAGTGATGATGCTCATGAATGCAGGAAAGCTACTCCGTGAATGCAGTCACTTACCAAGGAATGTGACGAAACGGGACACAAGCACTGGTGGCTGCACTCACGGATAGAAGAGTTAAATGAAGCCTACGAGCCTACCTAACACAAAATCTAAGACCTCGTAGTTGAAGAGCATAACCCTAGCGCTATCCTCCAAAACCGCAAATAGTTCTTAAAAAATGATTTAACTGAAAAAAAGACAATACATAATCCAAATCACAACAGTTTGGGGCTCAACCCTCTCCTCTTCCATTCACCACAGACAGCTTCAGGATAGAGCCCCTGTGGGTAGATTCGCATTACATATTTCTACAGGTAACTCCATTGTAAAATGAAAAGCCACTCACTCTCATCAATTTATTGTAACTTATACCTAATATTTCCTAAGACACAATACAAACAAAATACAATCGAATACTAAGACTAAAACCTTAAGAACTAAAAATGCAGTTCCTAAACAGAACTCCGAACATAAAAGACTGCAGTCGAATAGTAGGTAGAACTAGATTGGAACCATTCAGGGAAGTCCTCAGTTATCAAGTGGTTCTATATTTCCGATCACAAAAGGAAAATCATATTTTAATTCGTGTTCATAATACCTAAAAGTATCATAGATACGTTTCTGGTAATTATTATCTGGTATCATGGATACGATTAAATATATTTTATTCAAATGTTACTTAAATGATCGGTAATATGGAATAGGTCGATAACTCAGAACTTACCCAAATAAATTCACTTGAAAGGTTATCAGATGTCAATTTGAAGTCAATCGATATAGTGTAAGTGAAAGATATTTTAGGATTTTTCGGATAAAAGAGGCAAGATCTAAGAAAAAAAGTGTAAAAAAATTATACTTCCAGTATCTTTGGCTATAAAGTGTAACAAAGATTAAGTGATTTATCTTTAATCAAAGATTAAAAATTCTATGGTAGTTTCGATACCTTTTTCTGTCAGACAGATATTGGATAGGCTCTTGAATGAAGGAAAGCTACTGTGTGCAGGAGCTAACAGACTGCAGAGCTAAGACAGAGGAATACAAACAGGTTTTAATTTAGCGCAGAGGAATACTCGGCCTGCCTTTTTACTGCACTATCATTCGAAACTGTACAAAATACTATAGGGAAAAAGAGTCAATTACCAGCTGTGAATAATAAACACTTGACAATTTGATTGTGTTATTATTAAAAAAAATCAAATTATTTTCATTGTGAAGGAACAACAAAATAGAAGTAAAATAACTAGGTACTAAATTTTAATCATTTTTATCGTTTTCTCGACAATTGACATAATTTGATTTTATTTTTCAATAATTCTGAATAGAAAAGGAAGCTACCTATTTAATTCACATCTGGGATTTGTCACTTTACCCTACTTATGAGTTATTAGACAACAAACTAAGGTAACCGAAAACTCCAAAGGAGAAGATGTGACCCAATGGAGATGAAGTAACCCAACGGAGATGAAGTAACCCAATGGAGATGACGTAACCCAATGGAGATGACGTAACCCAATGGAGATGAAGTAACCCAATGGAGATGAAGTAACCCAATGGAGATGACGTAACCCAATGGAGATGATGTAACCCAATAGATAGAGATGACGTAACCCAATGGAGATGAAATAACCCAATGGAGATGAAATAACCCAATGGAGAAGACGTAACCCAATGTAGATGAAGTAACCTAATGTAGATGAAGTAACCTAATGTAGATGACGTAACCCAATGGAGATGACATAACCCAATGGAGATGACATAACCCAATGGAGATGACATAACCCAATGGAGATGACATAACCCAATGGAGATGAAGTAACCCAATGGAGATGACGTAACCCAATGGAGATGACGTAACCCAATGGAGATGACGTAACCCAATGGAGATGACGTAACCCAATGGAGATGACGTAACCCAATGGAGATGACGTAACCCAATGGTGGTAATATAACCCAAAGATGATGACGTAACCCAATGGAGATGACGTAACCCAATGGAGATGACGTAACCCAATGGAGATGACGTAATCAAAAGGTGATGACGTAACCCAATGGAGATGACATAATCAAAAGGTGATGACGTAATCAAAAGGTGATGACGTAATCAAAAGGTGATGACGTAACCCAAAGGTGATGACGTAACCCAAAGGTGATGACGTAACCCAATGGAGATGACATAACTCAATGGAGATGACGTAATCAAAAGGTGATGACGTAACCCAATGGAGATGACATAATCAAAAGGTGATGACGTAATCAAAAGGTGATGACGTAATCAAAAGGTGATGACGTAACCCAAAGGTGATGACGTAACCCAAAGGTGATGACGTAACCCAATGGAGATGACATAACTCAATAGAGATGACGTAATCAAAAGGTGATGACGTAACCCAAAGGTGATGACGTAACCCAAAGGTGATGACGTAACCCAATGGAGATGACATAACTCAATGGAGATGACGTAACCCAAAGGTGATGACGTAACCCAATAGTGGTAATATAACCCAAAGATGATATGTAGGTAAGAGATCAAAGTTAGACAGATAAGTGTGATGTCATCAGAGCAACTTTAACATATTTTTAACAATATTTAACTAATTTTTAAAACAAATTCAAACAGGTTTTAACAAAGTGAGTTAATAAGTAATAACTCATTAAAGTGCATATAGAGACTGTAATATAAATGTTAATGTAACATGCATATTGTTCCAATACACCAGCACCAAATTGTTCATGTTACAATGTTGCTCTGACGAAGTCACTAACACAAAATCCTGCCTATTTTTTATACAGTTTATACCCCGCTTATACTTTATACATCACGTGATTATTTTGCAATTAAATTACACGTTTTTATTTCGGAAGATTAAACGTGACAGACACACAAAATGTAGAAATGATAAAATCACAGATGGGGCAATTACTCCATCACCTTTACTCTACATATGCAGTACAACTCTATAATCCTGTATAGGGAATGCAGTGTCCTATAAAGAAGTAGCTTCTATAGTGAACGAATTTTCTTTAGTAACAGTTTTTTTTAGAAAAGTGACAGCCATTCTATAGCAGACTGAAGAAACTTTGTTCACTATAGAGGCTAATACTTCATTACTCACGACTCTACATTCACTATACATGATTTCATTATAGAGGAGTTCTACTGTTTTTATATTAATTATATATAAAGTGACGATAATGTAGTATTTACCCCCTTTAGATCAGTCTAAAATAATGGTTCAAAACAGTGATTAATATACTATTACAATAATGAAGCTATCTATTGTATTCCCTCTCACTGAAGAACAAGAAAAATCTTAACAAACATGGATATTGTTTAAAAGTTAGCCCTAGGCTAATGTATTTATCATCATACTTAGGTAGACAGTTTACTTTAGAGGAAGGGCAATTACGCATTATTGGACAGTTACACATTTTCGATCACATAAGATAATATGGTTTGATAATTAAATTTACGAGTTAAAATTTCAAATTATATTTTTTCTTACTTGATCGAAAATGTGGAAGTGTCTGATAATTGGTAAGTTACCCTAATCACATTTAATATCATATCATCAAACACACCTCACCACAGTCTCAAGATGGCGCCACCGTACAAAAAGTTTCCATAGTCGCTATATACAAACATACAATAAATAGTTCGGATTGGTAGCTACTGTGATTATCTCTCTGTGTTGACTTGGATCATGTAAGGGGTTAGTTCTGAGTTATCGAACGGTTCCACATTAACGATCATGAAAATAGCTACTATTAGATTTAATATATTTTTCTTCGATGATCGAAAATGTGAAACCGTTCAATAACTCGGAACTTACCCCGATGATCAAAAGGGACTTCAGGAATGAAAAATGATCAAAAAAATATAAAATAAATGGAAGAGCAGTAAAATGGATGCAGAAAAGCAAGCAAGTGCTGAAAGCCAAATCAAAATGAGACTAAGAAAGAAATGCCATATTGGATATTTTAAAGTTTTTTTAAGAACTTAATTAAAACTCACACAAACTACACTAAAAAGAAACTTAAATAAAACCTTATTTTAACTGGCAGTAGGAGAGTTTTAAAAGAGAGTAGGAATTTACTAAATAGATTTTACTTCATCATCAAGAGGCATATTGAAATATGTAGCTACAATCAAGGTGTTTTTTGGATAAAAAATTTTAAAGGTTGATCGATAATCTAAAGTAAATCAAAATATCAAAAATAATTTGTGATAAGAAACCTTGTAGATATTTTAAAACCTAAAGGGCCGTACACACGTAGGGTTTTTCAGGTCTTTCCACCAGACTTTTTGCTAAGCTCCTCCTACTTTTTCCACTAGAATATAAGAAAAAACGATATAATTATCATTTATTTTATTTGGTATCCATGATACCTGCAGGTATCGAGGATACCAACCGAAATAAATAATACTAATTATATAGTTTTTTCTTATATTCTCGTGGAAAAAGTAGGAGGAGCTTAGCAAATAGTCTGGTGGAAAGACTTAAAAAAACCTACGTGTGTACGGTCCTTTAAAGTAAATTGTCACATCAGCATTGAATATTTATGAAAAAAACTTCAACATTAATATTTTAATAACCTGTTAAGTAAATTAAAATATCAAAGCTGAATGTTTCCAAGACCATAAAATAATTAATCGTTGCCATTTTAATAACCCTCTTGTTAATATGGAAATTCCGTCAGAATCTTTTCAATGATATTTACTCTGTTTTTAGCTGTCCTTATAGAATTAAAAATGGGAGACATTGACATCTTATTATGACACTGAAAAAATAAGTACTGGTGAAATAGAAGTTAAAACTTTACTGCATAAGTAGACATTATTTTGTATGTTTAATTCATAAGATTTTATTATGCATTGGAAAGAGATATAGTAGTTTTATTTGGTCTGGGCTGCTAAGACTATTTTCTCCAATTTAACCTGCAATACTCGAGATCAAATTAGGGTAAGTTCCTAATTATAGATCAGTTCAGCATTTTCGGACACGTAGGAAAAAAATATGTAATAACAATTTTATAATTTTTTTCTTACGTGTCCGAAAATGTTGAACTGATCGATAATTAAGAACTTACCCTACAGGATAAAAAATGATAACCAAAGAGGGTATTTGAATGTTATTAAAAACATTTAATAAAATCAGTAGCTTTTCGAAATTTAAAATGACGGTTTCATAAGTTTTTTTATGAAATAGCATTAAACATTAATCAAGAAATATTTTAAACTCATAAGTGACAGGAAGATATTAGCAAAGTAATTTAAAAATAGGAATAAAAGTAGTTACGCTGGGAAAAAAATAAACAGAACCTTAAAATCATAACTTAAAGTCCCTTAACTAATTAATTTTGATGAGATCTTCGCTTTATCCTTTAATACTAAAATTGATATTACCTAAAACTCTTCTACAACTTCTAATACCCACTCCTTCAATTTTGTACAGAAACAATTTGACTTTGCATGGAAATGGTAATCTCAGAATTTAACAGCTACCTAGTAATCAGTTTCTAAAACCATATCTAATCAGGGGGGGAAGAATAAATTTCCATATAGGAAAAAATGGCCATTTTGAAGGAAAAAAATCTAAGTAGCATAAAAAATATTTTCAACGAGCTGTTCAGATGGTTAAACGAGAAAAAATTATCGCATTCGCTCTTTATATTAGTTTGATTTTGTAGCACTGAAAGACGACTTAGTAAGCCAACCAGGGATGATTAGCGAGAGCCTCTTTGGACCTGTCGCCATAGTCGTAGAGCAACTCAGTGCCAGCAAGAATTTCTTTCTTGGCAACTAATATCAAGTGTGGTTTGTCGTTGACACTAACTGTTTTGGTGACGAGGTTGGGATTTGTGCGGCTGTGGTTGACCAAACGACCAAAGAAACTGGTCTCTTCGGTACCATCGATACTGTAATGAAAGGGAAATATTAGACAAAAGAATAGAGGAATTTGGAACAGAAAAAATTTGAAAACAAAATACACTTATATTGTGATATATTGAACATGAAGTAATAGTTACTCACCAATACTGAACATCATTGAACATGAAGTAATACATGTAGCAGCCTTTGGAAGTGTCCATAGCATATTTAGCTTCACGGATCTTAGCATCCTTCATATCGAGCAGTTCACCAACATACTCCACAACAAATTCATTCTTGAAGAAACTGCGGGTTGCCACAACTCCACGGCCTTTAGCACCAAAATCCTCAACCTTTAAGAAATTATTAGGATTAGTTAACAAGTAAGGGGTTAATTTTATCCAATTTTGACAAGAGAGTAAAAATATATAAATTAAGTTTCAGTATGGATTTTTAAAACACTGTAAATTAAAGAATTAACAATAATCAATTAGAAGAAATTAAACAGAGAAAACATTAATAAGATATCAAATAAGGGGAATTATTTAAGGGCTTGATATAAACTTTATTTATTCATCAATATATATCCTTAATTAAATAAAAGAATAATTTACTTACTCTGAGTCCTTCATGAGAACACGCTAGGATTTTCCTCTCAATATCCATCTGCCTCTCATAGAGCAAAGTGGATTTAGATTTCCTCTCAGATCTTCTAATAGGGAAGAAATCCGTGACTTGTGTATTCTTCAGATCTTTAGCTTTTTTATTGTTATTATTATTGGTGGTACTCTCCTCCTTTTTGCTCTTTGTATCAATTTTACAGCTCTCAACTTCCATATTGTAATTAACATTTCTCTTTGTTCGCATGGGTCTGCCTTTATAGATGTCGGGTTTGGTATCCTCCTCCTGTTTTAACTTCATGGGGGAGTTTCTTGTACAGCGACTGGGGGGAGCGTCCAGAACCTCTTCTTTGATGTCCGGCAAGGTGTGTCCGTTGGTCAGAGCGTTCTCGCTTTTGATATTCGCGGTCAAGTCAATAGCCTGAATGTTGAGTCTTTTGCGACTTTTTGCCATGTTCTCCTTTTTGGGTCTGCCTCTGATTTTGCGTGAAGTTTCTTCAGGTTGAATATTTAGCTTGTCGAGAGAACTGGATGTCCTTGGAGAGAGAAAGTCCTCTTGCGGCTCCAAGATTTGTATCTTGTGAGGTGTGGAGGGAGTGCTGGAGCAGGCCGAATTAGCAGGAGCAGGGGGAGGGGTTAACAAACGTTCACAGCCAGGCTTGTTAGTAAATGACTCTAAAATATCATTATTACTAGGAGATGGAATGAAAAGTTGTCTGACGATTGGTGAGCTATGACTTAGTTTTGGGTGACTGCATTCATCCGTAAGATCAATAACCGGGGGATCATCTCCATTAGAACCAGGAGAATGTCGTTTTGAGCTCCTAGTATTTTTACTAGGAGTTGTATTAACCATTTGATCATTTATATCATCTCGACACCAGTCTTGATCCTCTTCCCTGTCCATCGCTAGACAGGATCTTTTCTTATTGACTAAAGTTTTAAGTGCATCACCATTCTCAAATAGAGTTTTGGCAGAGTGCCTTAAGCAAATATCACAGGGATCCACATTGTCAGAGCCATTGTAGAGGCTACCAGATCTGGAGGAGCAGCAGGAGCTGCAGCAGCCTGAGGTGTGGGATGAGGAGCACTTGGAAGGGAGGTCAGACATAAGAATTTGAGAGAGAGTAGCTTTGCGTGTTTGCATGTCTTGATTGGTGCTGTTGAAACCTAGAAATGCGTCACCATTTGGCATCTGAAAAAGGAAAAAATGAAACCGATATGAAATAAAAAATAAGTTCATCTAAAACTATTTCGAGAATTAATAATCGAGATAAACTAGCGATAAGTGTTGATAACTTGATACTAATGTCATGGAGTTTCATTTAGGAGACTTATCCAAGTATTTTAGAGTAAGAATTAGCTATTCTGAACTTACCTTATCATGTTTCTTGATGTCTATGACAATGCATTCCTCATCAAAATCATGAGCCTCAACACCGTTAAAGATCTTCTTGTCAGGCAAGTCCCCATTCTCATGGCAGTCGTAGGCAAGGCCATGATTCTCATAGTAGCCATTCTCGGACACAATCTGGGTGTCGGTGCTTGCTGTACGAGCTAGCCTAGCACTCTTCATCACAGATGTTTTGTTAGCTCCTGTACTGCTAGGAACATGAATATCTGCATCATCTGCTGCTGTAGGGGATCTGAAAATAAAACTTTGAAGATTGAAAGTTGGAAATCAGTAAATCAAAGTAGGGTCACACAGGTAAATTATGTCACTTAAATTTCCAATCAAGAAAATTTTTAAACCGAACTTGCATTGAAATGTTGCCTATCAAAAAAAAAAAAAAAGCACAATGCATGTTATAGTTCTTTCTAATTTGAAATGTGGTCTGAAGATATTATCTTTATTTGTGTTCTGTGGTTAAAGGCCACAGTTAGCCACTATGCAGCAATTTCTCTATTTCAGCCTACTACCTACATGAAATCATGATTTATTAACTAATTATCATTAATATGATTATTCTGCTTAGATTTCACACATTTATATTAGTTAAGCATTATCTAACAAAAATGAATATAGTCTTACATAATTAGAAGATTTAATCTCAAGCAAAATTGCATTATAAAAACTCCTACATGATATAATATTAGAGCAATATAAAATAATATTAAAATTTAAACTAAATGAAAAAAATTAATTCCAGGTCTAGGTACGTTTTGCATGCAGCGATTGTTGCGATCATCACTCATCATGCAGCCATAGAAACCCATTGAACTAATGCTCAGTGATAATCACTCGTTGCAAAACAGAACCTAGGAATATCATTGGGCTAGTTGCTCAGCGATTATCACTTGACGACGATTGCTAAGCAATGATCACAACAATTGCTACATGCAAAACGTATCTTCAGTGAGTGTTTGCTTTTGGTTGTTATGGGAGTTTAAAAATCATTTTTCTTCAATAAAATATATGAAGAAACCAACATTGAAATAAATTTTAGACTCTTCAGTAAGTTCAAAACTTAATACAATACCATATATTATAAACAATACCTTTCTATTAACAGTGGCTTTATGAATAACAATCAATCATATATATTTTAAATATGAGCAACTGCACTTCACAAATAAATATGACTTCATTATCAATTTTATCAAGAATTTGTCACACATGCTGAATTGCTGATACAAACAGATTTACAATATTTGTATCAAAATATTTATTATCAATCTTACCTTGCTGGAGAGAAGAAGTCTGTAATATCTTTCCTTCTTGAATTCTTGGCAAGGAATGTCGTTTTGTTCATCTGTCCATTGGAGAGTAGGCCTCTGTCTGTGGCACGAGATGTTTTATCAGAGTCGTTAGGACTCAAAGCAGACGCCTTTTGCTTGCAGGGATCTGCTCTTCTGCGGCCTGAGAGAAAGAAACAGAAATTAACACCAGTCTGTATTTGGTGTACAAAATCTCACTGACTTTTTCAAAAAGCTGAAAAAATTCACCACAAATTTCCAGTATTTTGACTGATCCACCAACATTTCCCCAATTTATCCATTGAAAATTAATGGTAACATAGGAATAAATAGCTAAACATCTAACGACATTGCCAGAATATTATTTTCAAAGGGGAAAAAATTCAAACGACATGTTGGAGGAACTTACCATGAAATACAGACTGGATTATTAAAATCAGGTAAGTCACATATCATTGGTCAGTTCCACATCTTTGGTCACTTTAGAAAAAAACTAACTATATATACAATACGTATTTTATTTTCATTGGTATCATTTATACCATTTGAAATAAAAAATATTACTTGTACAGTTCGAAGTGATTTGAAAATTATAATTCCATAATAAAAGTAGAGTTTTATTTAAATTATCTACTATACCAAGTAGCTATTTTCACTATATAAAGGTATATATGAAATAAAATTTAGCATATAATTAGAGTAAAAAAATGTAGAAATAATCAAACAAAATATGAGGACATGGATTAAATTAACTCTAATTAATGCATAAAGCAATGTTAACACATTCACTACATATTGGCACACA
Source organism: Caprella mutica (assembly GCA_947561585.1). Lineage (NCBI taxonomy): Eukaryota > Metazoa > Arthropoda > Malacostraca > Amphipoda > Caprellidae > Caprella > Caprella mutica. The sequence goes on along the minus strand of CANNZV010003142.1, from coordinate 43,453 downwards.
TTTGAACCTATGTTAATATTTTAAACCAAAATTAAATTGTGACAATGTTAACACAATTATACCAACATGTTTATCATACATCAATAGGTAGACACAGAGATACTCAGCTCCCTCGCTTAGGCTCGCTATGATAGGACTTGTTATACAGAAGCAATAACATAAACTTATAAATTATAATTTTGTGAACATCAGCTAGGCCCAGATTGCATTAGTTGTTGTCTAAGAGCCGCCATTTCACCAACAGGTTATTTGAAGAGCCGTGGGGATATCATATCTGAGCCGTGGGATAAAAAATGCGAGCCGTGGGATAAAAATGCAAGTCGTGGGATAAAAAATGTGAGCTGTGGGATAAAAACTACAAGCAATGGGATATAAAGCGAGCCATGGTGGAAGGAGCAATTACTACCTAGATTTAGTTACTTATTAACAGACCGGGAATATTTGATCAAGTGAAAATTCACATTTGATGAGCCGCAAAGTTTTGAAACTCTATATAAATGTCTTTTAGAAGACCGCGAGTTTCGAAAAAAATTCACAAAGAATGCAATCTGGAGCTAGGCTGGACTGTTTTTAGCATATTTAGTCAATGTGTTAATCAATAATCATTATCATGTATGTATATATATCAAAATATACTAAAGCAGTTTGGAACATTAAATTGAGATCTGATGAATATCAAAAATATTGAAAATGTCAGCTAACATTTTTCTTCAATTTGGCCAATTCTCTTAACATTTTGATAATTTCCCATCCCAAAATGATTGTTAATATAGGAATAAATAGCTATAACTTTGATATTTTGAAATCATCTAATAGATACATTATATTAACACCACTGGTAATAAGTTTGAAAAACCTGTAACTAACAAGTAAAACTTAAGAAATAGTTTCAAGAGATACACTGTACACAAGCATCAGACATAAAGCATAAAGATGATTTGAAGTGTAAATCTTCACTAGGATTTTGGAAGTCAAATTTCCTCTTCAAAATATCAAATGTGGCGACCTACCGGACCGGGATCCAATTTTTCCAATCTGCAGAATATGACACATTTTAACATTTTCCGTGTCACCCACTAGAACATGGAAATCCAGTCTGCAAAAGATGCATGAAGGTGTGAAGTTTATCCGGCGACTACCTATTTAGGCCTTCAAAAGTTCAAATTAATCTCCCAGTCTGTATTTGGTGCACAAAATTCCACTGACTTTTTGAAAAAGCTGAAAAAATCCACCATGAATTTCCAGTAATTTGGCTGATCCACCAACATTTCACCAATTTTTCCACCGAAAATTAATGGTAACATAGGAATAAATAGCTGAACAAGCCACCGACTTTGTCAGAATATTATTTTCAAAGGAAAAAATGTCCACCGACAAGTCGGTGGAATTTACCACGAAATACGGACTGGCTCCGATTCTCAGCAGCAGATTCAGAATCTCCCGCAGCTAAATTAATGGTAACATAGGATTTAGGAATTAATTCAAAATCTCCCGCAGCTAATTCCAAGTAAAATAGTATGTTTCATAAACTCGCCATTTGTCTCTCCAGCTCTCTCCAAAATTCAACAAATTCTCTCCAAAATGATCAAATTTTCATAAATTCTCTCCAAAATAACATTGTAGCATAGGAGAAATATAGATGAAACTCACCATTTGCATTTGAAGGGCTCAAAATAACTGTCACAAACTCGCCATTAAAATGGCGAGTTTGGACATGCTTTATTACTTGGAAGCTAATTTAATGGTAACATAGGAATTAATTCTAAATCTCTCGCAGAGATCCCCAATTTCTAAAATTCAATAAAAAACTCCTGCAGAGAGGATACGTATCTAAAAGCTGAGCGGCGCACACCAGTACGGCGCACCAGATTACGGCGCACCACTGTACATTCTATTAGATAGGTAATTTGAATACAGATTAATGATAAATGGAGTTAATTTGATAGGTACTTACCTAATTCTAATTGTCGTATCAAATTCATGTCTGACGCCTGACGGTACCTAAATCTAATGTTTATACTACACAGTTTAATTATTCGATTGAGATGTTTAATTTGGAATAGAAAATAAAATTCATCATAGAAAACTGTATTTGTAATTTTATGGGGTAACTATTGTAAACTTTCAGTCTGAGGTGTAAAGAAAAACTTATCAGTTAGCCGTTAGGTAGATGTATCGGGGGGCGTGCCGCCCACCGAACCCCCCTGCCAGGTCATTAAACAATCATGAAGTGTGCAGAACAACAAACTAGCGGATACAACACACTACATAACAGTTTTTCACATTGAGGTCATTAATAGAAAGTACAGTGGTGCGCCGTATTGTAGTGCGCCGTAATGTGGTGCGCCGCCAACGCTCAGCTTTTAGATACTTATGGCTGAGAGTCTTAGAAAAATGATCCATATTCTGCAGACTCCGATATCTTCCGACATTGCAGGAATTTTTTTATTAGAGAAATTGAATATCTCCCGAGATATCATTGGAATTTACCACCAAATACAATCTGGGTCTGATGCATGATTGCATGTGTATCACATGAGATGATGAGACTATCTATGAGGGATTTATTTTTTATTTGCAGGATTCTTAACTTATTTCACCCCACAAAAGTCGCCAGTACAATGGCGACTTTGTCCACACTTTGAAAATTGAAACATAGCTCAAATCCAGTCTGCAGAATATGGAACATTTTTCCAAGACTCTCTGCGGGAGTTTTTGATTCAAATTTTAGAAATTGGAGATCTCTGCGGGAGATCTTGAATTAATTCCTATGTTACCATTAATTTAGCTGCGGGAGATTTTGAATTAATTCCTATGTTACCATTAATTTAGCAGCGGGAGATTCTGAATCTGCTGCTGAGAGTCGGAGAGTAGCTCTCTCTCAAATAAAAGTCTCTGTGGGAGAAGAGACACATTCTGCAGACTGGCCAGAGTGGAATAATAACTCATTTCAGATTGACTAGTAACTCTGTTAGGAATTTAGAATGAACATAAATTACTCATTTTAACCCTAAAAAATGAAGAAATCAGTAAATTGTTTTATAAATTTCAACTCCGCAGTGAAAACTTATGTAAAAAAAGTCATTTAAGCTTCATAATTGGGCTTGTTGTGATGATAAACATCACTGATGGGAATGCATGAAGTTAGGAGTAACTCTGTTAGAATTTATGTTTTCCAGTCTGGCAGACTGGGCTCAACGCTCAAATATGTCTAAAAGACTAATTGGCTTAAAATTTTGAATTAATTCATATGTTCACATGTTAATTTTGGCTTGAAAACTTCAAAAATGAGCCAAATTGTCTTGGCTTTGAATATTTGTGAAATTATGGCTCAAAGATTGGCTTAAAATTGTCCAGCCTCTGAAACCCAGAGTGGAAAACTCAAATTCTAACAGAGTTATTAATGAATACTCAACCACGGAGTTTATTTATGATTAACTCTGTTTACTAGTGTTTAGTTAAGTATTAGCCAGACTGCAGGAACTGGGAAACTGTTCTCCAAGAAATCCTCTAATTTGGCTTTTGTTCTCAGTAAAATACATGTAAATATAGGAGGAAATTAGGGATTGTTCGCACAGAAAATGTCAAAAATGTCCCATATTCTGCAGACTGGAGTATTAGTAAAGCATGTATAGGTACAATGTATAGCATGCAGAGTTCAATTTTTTACATAGTTAAAAGAAATAATGTGTAGTTTCTGCAGAGTTGTCTTTAAGATGAATCTCTAACAGAGTTACTAGTCAGTCAATCAGAAGAGAGTTGTTTTTCCACCCTGGTGACTGAAACATGGACTGGCAGTTACAAGGAACTGAAGGAAGAAGGAAATGAAGGAATTAGCAAGTGACAGAAAATGATCTAGCTAGTATAGCTACATATCTATCTGAATCCAATTTACAGAACCTACACTAATATCAATCATTTTTCACTCTTCAGATTTTAAAAATATTGCTACGTGGGTTAGATAACCTACGAACCAAAAGCAAAAACTACTCTAGCCCTATGATCACTTTCTTTTAATTCTTTGAAGTCTATCTTAACTCACCTTTCACCATTTTAGACTAGATTTATGCACTCTCTGAAATGATAACTTGTCAATATATTGTTCACCATTTGCTAAATCAAAACAGAAAGCTATAAATCATTTCATCAAACAAACGACAGCATTTCATCGCTCCAATCTGTTTGTTATTGATGAATAAGACGTGAAATAAGCAACTTGCACGCACACTTGCTAATTCCATCTTAAGATGAAATAGCATGTTAAGAGTCTTACACACGAGGGTCTTTTAAGTCTTTCCATCAAACTTTTTCTTTAGGTCCTCCATGGTTTTCCCTCGAGATTTTTGTATCATCTAAGAAAAAAATATAATTTTATTTATTTTAGTTGATATCCATGATACCGGCAGGGATCATACATACATGCAGAATGTCTGCCTGTTAGCAGGCATCAAGTCCGTTCATATTTTTCTATTCACAAACAATATTAAATCATTTCATTAAATTATCCACATACTTTCAATTGCAGCTATTTAATTATATTACATATTAAAATATATTCATTCGTACATATATAAATATATTTCAGAAATTAAAAACAAGTCGCATCATGTGTATTTGAAAATAAACAGTCACATGACATCTTGATATGAATCGCTAATAAAATTTTCCATCTTCCAATAATAACGGACATAATCATTCAAAAGTGAAGGCAAAAATGTATCTAATTTCGACAATAAGAAGAATATTTGTTTACAACTATTTCGTAATATCGACTTGTTTGATGGAAAGTATGGTTTAAATATTATTGTTAATGAGTTTGAAGCGTGTGAAATGAAATTGTGTGTTTATCCGCAGTAGGTAATTGGAGAAAATAGGCGGGAAATTCAATACCCATAACTGCAATTCATTTTTTTTATTTTATCATATATAGACGGTCTCAAAAATTAATTATTTTTGATTTTTTCATTAAGTTAACTATTACTCGCAAATTATTTCATTAGGTGTATAAATATATTCAGTACATTTTATATAAATAATTTGTCAAAAAATGCCTGCTTTTGAAAGCTGGTCTAATTTTAAGAAATTTTTCCAGATTTCCTTATTTGATATTTATCTCAAAATATTTCTATGTATGACTATAATAAATGAATTTAAAAATTCATCATCATGATATGAGAATTTAATTTGGAAGCAAATTTTTGAAATTAGTTAATTTAATAAACCATAGAATTTAAAATAATTGTTATATCATTGATACATCCCCAGGGAGAAAGTTGTTGTGAGACCACCGACGATTAAAAACGCACCTCAAATTTATTTTCAATGGCCATATAGCATAGATTTCAACAATTAGAATAATAATTTATTGGACCTATTTTATCAATTTAGGGTAAATACACAAAATGTAACAAAAACCTATAGAAATTTACGGGAAAATGTTCAGTTTTCGATATAGAATGGCTAGGATGATTTTTTCAGTGTAGCTAACGTGTTTTGGCGAAGAAGAATTTTTTACAGTGTATACCATGTAGTGGCTAGGAAGGATATTTGCAGTGTACCATGTAGTGGCTAGGAAGGATATTTTCAGTGTACCGTGCAGTGACAAGGTAGAACCTTTTTAGTGTACCATGTAGTGGCTAGGAAGGATATTTTCAGTGTACCGTGTAGTGGCTAGGAAGGATATTTTCAGTGTACAGTGCAGTGACAAGGTAGAACCTTTTTAGTGTACCATGTAGTGGCTAGGAAGGATATTTTCAGTGTACCATGTAGTGGCTAGGAAGAATTTTTCAGTGTACCGTGTAGTGGCTAGGAAGAATTTTTCAGTGTACCGTGTAGTGGCTAGAAAGGATCTTTTCAGTGTACCGTGTAGTGGCTAGGAAGACTATTTTCAGTGTACCGTGTAGTGGCTAGGAAGGATCTTTTCAGTGTACCGTGTAGTGGCTAGGAAGACTATTTTCAGTGTACCGTGTAGTGGCTAGGAAGGATCTTCACAGTTTAGGTACCGAGTCGTTCAAACTAATGGTACCTACGATGCACTGAAATTATCCTTCCTATCTTTTTGTAACATATGCTATATTTTTTTTTGTGTAATTGATAGATTTAAGATTTTATTAAGATATTTTTTTTTTTTGGAAAAGGAAATTAATTAATTAATTTTTAATGATAGAGAGATTTATTATACATACTTTTTAACAATAGAATAATATTATATAAAGTGATTTATATAGCATCTCAAACATGTGGATGGATAGATATTAATTAAATATATAGAATATATAACTATGTGAGTACGATTAAACTAACACGAAATAGATATGAAACTAATGGTATAATATTGTGATGTTTATTAGCACCTATTATAATTATTGTAATTTAAGCGAAATATTTTTAATGAAAAGTAGCACTTTGATAGCACACACTATCAAACATTACGTCAAACTGTTCGTCAAAACGGTTAGAAAATGATTGATTATAAAGTGTTGTAAAACAGGCAAACACTGAATTCTAGTGTTTGTAGATATTCAACAGGTTGGTAAATTGTTTGTCGAATAGAATCGAAAACCAACGTTTGACAAACATCATGAGAGCGTGTGGACGCGAACATTAAACTCTGTTAGAAGACACTGGTTCAGTTTGACAAATTGTTTGGTAGTGTGTTCGCGGCATTATAGAAGACGCTCTCATGAATCCTCTATGTGCCAACCATAAATTTCATCAATTTTTTAATTTCGCTTCAACTGAATTTTTTCATCGATTGAAAAATACAATATTTATGAACAATTAATATTTTATAGATTTTACACAACGAAAGTTATGGTGGGACCACAGCTGTTTTAATGCGTTTCCCAACATTGAGAATTGTATGTCTTAGTAAATTAAGAAACGCATATAGTTTATTTTTTAGAATTAATTTGAAAAATAATAATACCTATTTATTGATTAATATATTTCTCGCATATACACATATACAAAATAAATACATCAATTTGTAATTTGAATTACTAATTAGGTAAGTACATTGTCACAACATATAGAGGTAGCTAGTTCAAGTTTATATTATTTGTACTTGGATTATATATATGTTCATATGATTTTAGAGAATAATTAGCAATAAATTTTTTACCCATATTTAATTTCAACAATGAGGATTTTTATAAAATATTGATGACGTCACACACGCCTTCCCACCCCTCCTACCAAGTGACTTCCTTGTTCAAATATCAACGTTTTTTGAGAGGAAATGGATGCTATAAACGGTACTAATATATGGAATAAACGGAAAAGAAAAATCATCATCGTATTATTGAACTTAAATCCCACAATACCAACTTCGTGTAGAATATCCATTTTTATTTTTTATTTTCTGAATATTTACGTATTTTCTTACCTAAATATCGTAGTGAATTGTAACCTATAACCTCAATGAGTTGAAAAAGAGTTAGGACTGACGTTCCGAGAAGTAGACCGACTATACCTCCTATTTCGCTACCAAGTTCCGACTGAGTGTAGGAGTAGGTTTCAGCCAGAATGTTCTTGTCCTCTTGTGCCAGGTAGATCTGTTGCAGAAAAAAGGGAATAATGAACCGAATCTCATAACGAATTGCTTTTGAGAGGAACAAGCGAAGGTAAATTTGGTGTAGGTTCCATGAATCATTGAGGTTGAACCGAATAACGATCTATAAATTCTGAGCAATCATCATTTTTAGATTTGTAAAAATAAACGATTTGTAATAAAATTTTGCTGATGGAGAAATTATTCTTATGGATCTATGATGAGGTAAATTTTGAAGGAATTTCTCTAACTCAAGACAGAGAGAGTGCGTGTACACCAAAAATTATATGAAGACGGACGGGACCACTGAACAAAAATGATTTTTTTTTCGTGGTATAAGGCAATATAACCAATAAATGTTATTGGTTGATCAGACAAATTGCAAACTTAATACCTCATATACTTGTATAACTTCCAGTCGTTACTACATATGAATATTTTGAAAGAATTAAAACTCCTAGTTCAAAATATTCTATCAAAAACCGCCATCGACCTGTATTCACAAAAGTTAGGTAACCTACCTTCAGTGTAGAGATTCGACCTCGTTTATTCGAACTTGAATCCCTGTGTAACTGATATGCTCTGTAAGTACAAGAAACAGGACATTTGCATTGAGAAATGTCAAATCCTCCAAGTCGAATTTGTTTCCATACAACTGATTCAGCATATTCTATTTCTGAACGCCCGCTGCATTCACGGCCGGGTACATCCATGTACGGCAACCTTGAAATGACAGATTAATAAAACCTGCAACTCATATGAAAATAAATTTGCTATTGTTAACTCAAGGGTAAAAATGAATTGTTATTTTCTGATAAAAAACATCGACTGAGCATGTTAATCAATTTTTTGGCATGAGCTACCATGATCAAAATAGAAAATGACTTGCCTACATCCAACTTGTTTGATAATAGCAGAGTAAACGCAGAGTCCTTCACAAGTTTCTTGTACATAAGACGGGTCACTTGTACAAGGCTGAGAGTCTCTGTCCAGAAGCTGAAAGTTCTGCAATCACATATTTAGTTGGGATTATTTTATTTTCTTCAAGTTTTATATTAGGCATTATAAAAACCAAATACTACAATTGGCAAGAACTGCAACCTTCTTGTTCACGGAAATCAGTAAGAAACATCCTCGTTTGTCTTTCACGATGCACTGAAATCCGTTACCAATGACTACTGATGGGGGTGTTTTCGGATCATGAATTGCAATCTGAAATATGGCATCTGTAATATAGTCTGAATTTAATTGAAAAGATTAGAGTTTGATTATGTCGTGGTTTTCTTACTTGGTATCCCCAGAACATTTCTTTTCCATATGGATGATTTTTGTGATCTAGCTTCAGGTAGATTCCGTAAAAGTGACCACTCATGACACTGATACCTCCTGTTTATGAGGAATATACTGTATATCGATAATCAAGATTAATTATAGTCTCTTTAATATTGTACGTAGAATGTGAATACATACCTGAATAGGTGTAACAGAGTCCAAAAGGAGTGAGATTGGCCTTCCATGTTCCTTTTTCTTCACAAGTGAAACCAGGTCCAAACATACACTAGAAACCGTAAATTAAATTTTGCCAAACATTTTTTCTTTTAAAATTCACTAGTAAGTTATATCCTAAAGCCTCACCTCTCTTATCATTTTTTTATAAGTATATCCTGCTCTTCTCCATATTTCGCTTTGAGTTAAATTTCTATCTAGAAGAATCTTGTCTGCATCATTTGGCATCTTTCCGCCAGGCCCGTTATTTTTCCACAGTTTCATCAGGTTGTGATAGTCGAACTTATCCCTGACATATGGAATGCAAATTGTGAATTTGATCATTTTACAGATTAGTACCCACGGTAAAAGATCCTAGTTCTACTGACTGTTACCCGAAATTTATGATGGTTTCATTGAAGAGTAAGTTTGATCCAATCTTAATAAACTATAATTATATCAATATACTTACGCCGCGCAAACTGTAACTGCGGGTACAGTTGAAAAAGAATGTTTCTGAGGTGTCACCGACACTATCACTGGATATTCAAAATAGATTTGCAGTCGTATGGTGATGTAGTACACTGCTAGGGTTAAACCCAAAAGAAGTGACAGGATCCAGAAAATTCGCCTGTAAGAAAAAATGCTAGAGCAGCCATATGAAAAAATATTACAAAATAATTGTTCAACTGTACAAAATAAATCTTAATGTGAAACTATTGGTTGTTATTTCAACCCTTCATTGTGTACTTTATTTACAACGATAGGTGGTTGTTTTAACCCTTCTCTGTATATTTTGTTTACAAGTATTCGTGGTTGTTTTAATCCTTCACTGTGCACTTTATTTACAACAATTGAAGGTTGTTTTAGCACTTCACTGTGCAATTTATTTAAATCCATTGGTGGTTGTTTTAACCCTTCACGGTACACTTATTTACAGAGTTATTACGATGCGTTTCTCATTATTTACAACTAACTATTACTGGTTGTTTTCCGACGTTTTTTTCATATTATGAATTATATATTAGAAGTGTTTGAAATTTTATTAAAAACTTTCTTTTCAACTTAAATTAATAAGAAATTTATTATTGCGTCTTTGTTGCTTAATTAAGGAATTTCATAAAACAGTATTATCTTAAAACAAGATTATTGTAAAACAGGAATATCATAAAACAGAATTATGGCAAACCAGGAATATATAAAAACAGGAGTATCGTAAAACAGAAACATCATAAAACAGGAATATAGTAAAACTGGATTATCGTAAAACAGGAATATCATAAAACTGGAATATCGTAAACCAGGAATTTCATAAAGCAGAAATTTCATAAAACAGGAATATCGTAAAGCAGGAATATCATGAAACAGGAATAAAGTGAAACAAAAATAGTTTTTGTCTTTATCATTACGTGTATTACTTCAACATATACTTACTTTTTTGTGCTGTTTTGCGATTGTCTAATTTTGCTCAAACCAACCATTTCAATATAATCAATTCCAATTTTAGGAAATTTGCGTAGATACCTTCCAAGGTATTTCAATAATTTCTCCCTTATCATTTTGATATATAGACACTAGTTACGATTATTAGAGTCACTATTACGCGTTTATCCATGCACCAAACTCTATGAACTGGGAGGTATGTTTGTTATTAACGTTCTGGGATCTATACGTCTTCCATAATAAGACTTAATAACACATAGGCAATTAGTAACATTCGTCATAGCCACAAAGACCTATCACACTGCCTATTAGTTCGTCAAATACCCTGCCTATCACTCTTCGCAGCATGTTATATACAGTAGCCTTCTGCAACACAATAAGATGCAATTTGTTAACTTAGATAGCAATCATGCAATCGATTGAAGCAACCTAGAGGGATAGTTATGGTGGGGCCATAGAAGACTAAGAGAGATAGTTATGTAGGGGTCATAGGAGATTACTGCCATAATCTAAAATAGATTATCCATAACATTCAGTATTTATCACTTTAGAGATAATTAGGGTGGGCTGAATTTTTTTTATCTTCGGTAGCCTCACCAAAAAAAAAATCATCTAGTAAAAAGTTAAGTTAGGTAAATAGAAGTTTAAGAAGAAAGCCCTCTTAATTTTCTATGTTCCCACCATAATTTTCCCACTGTGTCACACAATGCTACATAAAGTATAAATTGGAAAAGTAATGTATTAGATCAATTCTATAATGTTAAATATTACTTCTGCTAAGCATGTGTCAATTATCGGTATGAGTTACATTAATTATAGTCAGTCTGGTTAAATAAGCATAAGACTCTCCTTCATCCTAATATAAGTATGGCTAGGCATATTAATTATCTAGAGGGGAGTCATTATAGAGGGGAAGGAGTGGGGTAAATGCCCCCTCTTTAATAGATGAGGGCGGGGGGGGGGGAGGGGGGGAATCTGACAGAATAAAAGCAAAATTCTTCAATTTACCATGTAAAGAACAAATCCTAAATCTAGTTCAAGAATATAAAATAGTTATCATATTTCATTTAAAACCTATTTTTTTCAGTGAACTAAACCTATGATCGATTTCTTCTGACGTAGTAATGCTAGATGTCATAGTGCGCCAATTTGTGCACATAGGCACCTAGGGGGAAGAATGTTCACTATGTGCAACTATCGTAAGCAACAGAAGAAGCTCTCAATTGACAGTCGACTCAACCACAAAAAGATTGTTAGTCTGCACTCATTGGCTGCCTTAAGAACATTATAGCCACTTCTTCTTCATTCAACTGCTCCTCTATTTGTTGTGTCTGATGGGTAATTTGATCGTGCTGTGATAGTGCAAGGAACTAATGTTAGTGGTGATATTAACTAGGCCATTGACATCATATTCCGTTAATTATCAGCTACCTATCTGGTGTTGGATTCAATAAAGTGTACCTAGTTTGTAGGATTCAATGAAGTGTACCTAGCTTTTTGGATGCAATAAAGTGTACCTAGCTTGTTGGATGCAATAAAGTGTACCTATCTTGTTGGATGATTTTTGTACCTATCTGAGGATATAAAGTTTTAGTTCAGTAACAATGTTCGATAATAGCAAACCAGATTCCAAATCTAGTGAACTGTACATCAATCCTGTAACGAATGTTTCGCTCTACAAGAACACTCAAAAAGAGTCCGAAGCACCGAACCATCTTTTCGGATCGTTGTTGTCAAATAAGGATAAGAGTAGTTTGATCAAATCCATGGAGACTGAAGATTCTGAACCTGTAACTGTTGAGAAATCCTCTCTAATAAATATAAAAGATATTTCACTAGACGACCTAGTAAATAAGGTTGGTGTAGGAGTATGGACGTTCCTCTACTTCTGTTTGGCTACTTTGGGTGAGTCATTTATTACATGTTTGTTATTTTGTTTAGGTATACATTTTAGGAATTTAGAAGGTGTTCCATAACTTTTGTGCAAAGTCTGACATTGGATATTTGAAACACACTTAAGAACATAAAATATCATTAGCTTAACAAGAAAACTTATTGAATTTATTTTAAAATTATACCAGTTTCATCTTATTACGAATCTTAGTCAGGAGATATGAGGACTTGAAATGTGGCGAAGACGTTTGAAAAAATTTAAAGATTCATTTTTTTATGAAGATATAAGATTATAACTGTGCCATAGAAGATTAAGAGACGACCCACTTAAATTTTAAACCATCTCTTTCTCTCTGGAATATAGTTGAAGGATTTCTGGGTTCAATTAATTTTTTTGAATAATGTTAGGTGAGTTACTGATACAGTGGACCCCCGCCATACGACATTAATCCATTCTAAAGTTGGGATGGTTTGGCGGGTAATGGAAACCTATGGTAATTAGCTATAAAGCATATCAGCATTTTATTGACATCATGATGCCGACTAATAGTAGACCAGCATTTTAGTGACATGAGCTTGGAGTGACGCATATTGTGACCCATGCCTTAAGGCGGGGAAAATGCTGTAACAAGGGGACGAAAAATCTTCGTATTCCACTTCGTAACGTGAAAAAAAACGGGAGCAAGTAAAGATAACGGACAAGAAGTGGACCAAGCAAAATTAACGGACCAGAAATGAGCTGGTAAAGATAACGGACCAGAAATTAATCTAGTAAAGATATAACAGACCAGAAATAAAGCTGGTAAAGATAACTGACCAGAAAAGTTTTTTTTAGTTTTAAAAAATATATGCTTAGTATTTTATAAATATACAACCTTACAAATGATAATGTTAATGATTATACATTGATTTTGAATATCCTATTGATTGTAAGTATTGATAAAAAGCGTGAACCATTTTGAAGTTGTGAAGAACGAGTAGTGAAAAGAAGGAAAACAACTTTTGCTTAAATCCTTTAATGTGGTATCTATGATTCCAAAATTATATTCATATTCAATTATTGGTCAAATATAAATAATTAAACCAAGTAAAGATAACGGACCAGAAATGAAGCCAGTAAAGTTAATGCACTGTGGTCCGCTATCTTTACTTGGTCCAAAAAACGTAAGCTAGAGACTGTAAAGCGGGGTCCACTGTATAATGTAATGCAAATAACTTATCGTAATTATCAATTTGAAATTTAATATTTTTACAATACCATTCAGTTAATCTAATAATATGTATAACACGAAATCTATCTGGAAGAAAGAGATATGATCATTTTATTGATTATTTTTTAACTCATTTGCTGAGAGAAGGTTATGGTGGGGCCATAGAAGATTGAGTAGGGGCAGCTCATAACCTGCTACGGCCCCACCATAAATCTATCTAATAGTAAATGTTTTAGTATAATAATATAAGAACATACAAAATCCGAGCCAAATAAACAAAATTTTCAACAAAAAAGTTAAAAAATTAATTATGAATTCTAGAATGATTTAGAAATTTAACAAAATTGGTATCATCACAGTGACTCTTTTTTTTATTTTGCCATTCATGTTAATCGTCATTCCAGCTTCTAGTTGGAAAACTTATATTCCAAATGTAAAAAAACCTCTAACTTTAAACAATTTATTAAAATGAACAAATAAGTACTTATTTGATAATGCAATATGTCGATCAAAAGATAATTAAAAATAAATAAATAAGATTAGTAGGGTTGTGATAATATGCTTTTGAAATCATAGATCCCGAAAATCTTATGGACGGGGAGAATTAAACAGTACTGAATCGCTCTATACAGCAGCAGTATATACTATTCGATACCATTTCATTTCGTCTGTGATATTCTTAATATCTATGATTTCTAGTATCACAACCCTTGTGATTAGGTACTGTCAACTCATTCAATTATTTATCAATATTTACTGTTTTAATTCTGTTATAAAGATCAAGGCAAATCCCGAATATCAAATAATCTTTTTATTTCAGTACCCATGGCTATGGTGACGAATCTCATAATATCCGAATTCATAGCGACAGAAGTTCCTTTCGAATGTTCAGTGCCGGTGATAGCTACAGAGTCACCAGGAATTCTGATTACGGATTCACCTGGCCTGCCTATCGAAAAAGAACCACCGTCAGTTTATATTTCAGCGTATACTGTTCCACCAGTGAATGTTGAGGTTGTACCTAGGTAAGTAACTTTAGGTAAGCAATGATTTATTGGGAATTATTAATGAAAATGTACAAAGATTTAGGAAGTTCATCCACTTTCACTAAATTTTATGAAACTTGGCGCCAAGTGAAATTTAAATATTGTATAGGTGTGGACACTGTATCATCTTCTGATGATATATTGTCATCAACTTTTTGGGAAGAATGAAAAATTTGAGTTCCGAAATGCTGATAAATTCAACCATTAAGACCATCTAATTTGTTAACAACAAATTTTCCTATTCGAACCACATGTGTGTATGTCATGAAAAAAAAGACAATCTTAAACAGGCAAAACACCAAAAAGTTTTCTATGAGCATAATTATAATTTATATTTTAGGTTCTTCAGGAGTACAGAAGTTCAAATAATTTTACAATATATGAAACAGCATCGCAGTTAGTAAGATGCAGACAAGATGTCGCCAAACACTTTCAGTCAATTACCTAGAGATTGTGTAACAATTACCTACAAACAGGGAAAGTTATGGTGCTGGCATAGAAGATTAAGAGGTTACATCATGTCTTAATCTTCTATGGCCCCACCATAACTCTCTCAATGGAAATGAATTATGGTGGGGCCATAGAATTTAAGAAGAGAAACTTCTATGGCCCCACCAAAACTTCTTTTTGGCTACAGAGTATTGTGTTACAACTGTCCTTAAACGGTTGATGTACTATCCAATAGTGCAGGTCAGATTGTACTCTCTAATAGTACAGGTCAGATTGTACTATCTAATAGTACTGGTCAGATTGTACTATCTAATAGTACTGGTCAGGTTGTACTATCTAATAGTACTGGTCAGGTTGTACTATCTAATAGTACTGGTCAGGTTGTACTATCTAATAGTACTGGTCAGATTCTACTATCTAATAGTACTGGTCAGATTCTACTATCTAATAGTACTGGTTAGATTGTACTCTCTAATAGTACAGGTCAGGTTGTACTATCTAATAGTACTGGTTAGATTGTACTATCTAATAGTACTGGTCAGATTGTACTATCTAATAGTACTGGTTAGATTGTACTATCTAATAGTGCAGGTCAGGTTGTACTATCTAATAGTACTGGTTAGATTGTACTATCTAATAGTACAGGTCAGGTTGTACTATCTAATAGTACTGGTTAGATTGTACTATCTAATAGTACTGGTTAGATTGTATTATCTAATAGTACTGGTCAGGTTGTACTATCTAATAGTACTGGTCAGGTTGTACTATCTAATAGTACTGGTCAGATAGATACTATTACACCACATGGGTCTCTTACAAGTCACGTGATCCTTAAAATAACATGGTTGCTTATAAACCAATTGAGTAGATAAATATACAACAAATCGTAATACTATGTGAGATATAAATCGTCAATGAATTCAACTAAGCAGAATAGCTCTGAAAGCGAGGATAAAACATATTAATAAAAAATAAAGATCGATGAAATTATGTTAAGTGTATGTTGAATTTGTAAAATGATTAAGTAATCTTCGGTACGCCAAATTTTTTTTTTTAAATTTGGCTAGGATGAGAAAATATTAGTATCTGTATTTATTCCGGTATATCATATCTGATAACCTAAATCAAAATATTTTTTTTTTAATCAGAAGGTTTTTTTTCAGAGACGAATGTGTAAGTAGGAGCAATAACCTCTCCCGTCCTTGCGAGAATTTCGTCTACAATAACAGTCTGTTCGTAACGACTCTAACAACTGAGGTAATTCAAGTCAAGGTCTTACATTATACAGTTTATGCTATACAGAAAACTGTACAGTTTATACTTACTTAGTCTTAACGAATTCTGAAGGAAAATTGCAAGCAGTAGGATTTAGGAGTATATTAGAAATACTCAAGAGATTATGGTTTTACTTCCAAAGCGAACTTGATATTGACGTCTTTTACTTTTGAAATAATAGGAAGTTTTCACAAGGAATTATTTTTACAAAATTCTCGTATAAATTAGTTGAAAGGACGTAAACAGCCATAATGATTTCAGGTATGCTTAATATTTAAAAATATATAAAAAATCTAAACTGTAAATTTGTATATCTTTTCAGTTTGATTTAGTGTGCGAAAGGAGCCAGTACAGACACCTGTTCCAAATGATCTTCACCATCGGTTGTCTTGTTGGTGCCCCCATAGGCGGTATTGTTTCGGATAAGTGAGACATACTGAACTATAGAACAATTTAGCCATCTAATTTCGAATACCAATTATAAACTATTTCACAATTTCTCTATTTAGTTGCTAATTTTACTTTTCAGGTTTGGTCGTCAAAGAAGCTTGTGGTACAGCTGCCTCGTTCTGGTTATTCTAACCATTTTACTGGTAGTTGTACCAGTATTTTGGGTAGTTCTACTCATCAGATTCATTATGGGAATCTTCACGGATATTGCCTTTCTCTCATCAATAACATTAGGTAAATTAATTATGCAAATGAATCCATGTTTCAGAATTTAGTAAGATTTTCTTGGCTTCGAGCTTTAATAAATTTTTTATATATTCATTTCCGCGGCCAATCGGTATAGCTATAGCACAAATTATTTACAAGTAGAATGATAGAATGAAAATGGTTGTGTTTAATATTCATATTCATACTGAGTGAAATGTATTATAATTTAAGACCCTCCCTCGCAAAAACCGACCCATCCGATGACAGAGCCTGAAAATAGCGCGAGTGCCAAAATGGCCCAATGATAA
This sequence comes from Caprella mutica, assembly GCA_947561585.1. NCBI lineage: Eukaryota > Metazoa > Arthropoda > Malacostraca > Amphipoda > Caprellidae > Caprella > Caprella mutica. Next base: position 26,133 of record CANNZV010003142.1, on the reverse strand, counting down.
AGCAATAATTTTACATATTCAAAATCGGAAAACGCTTTTGTTGTTTTATTTAATTATTGGGGAAAGGGGTATGAGAAGGCTATAATCAGCAATTTCGCTATTCAATTGGTTTTATAAATTTCTGTGAGACATACCTATTCTTGGGTCGGTTTTTCGATTGGGAGGGTTTTAAAAAATGTCAATTTTCGCAGGCATGGAGATCAGTCCTCACAGTTGCAGATGGTTGTTTTCGTCAGTGGAAAGTTTTCCGTACGCCATTATGCTACCGATTCTGGCGGGTGTGGCCTACCTAACTAGATACTGGAGACGCATTCAGCTATGGTGTTCCTTTCCTCTTCTTTTAGCAACCATCTTGTCCAGTCCATTGTGAGAAAGTTGAAAAAAACTAGAATTTATAGAATTAGGTACACAGAAAGGAGATTTGGATGGGAACGGGCCATAATTTTCCCGGTTTTTGATGGAATAAAGTTTTATGTTGAAATAATGTTCATTCTTTAGATTTGGCTTGTTTTATGCGGTATCTTTAAATTAACAGCATTCTTGACGAATCTCCGCGATGGCTGGCGACGCAAGGTAGAATTGAAGAAGCCGTAAAAGTTATAAGAAGAGCTGCCAGACTGAACAAAACATCTCACTGCTTACCTCAAAACTGGAATGAAGAACTTTACAAAGAACTAAAGGTATATTATACTGAATTGTCGATTTCCTGGACAAAACAACGTACATTTTCAAAGTGAAAAGAAAATCTATAACAACATACATATACTGGTATTAATGATCTATTGATCCGTTGATATATATCTTCAATTAACTAATTCAAATATGCATTTGATATCGCTTTTGCTGTCTTTTCCATTGCTTAAAGGGGCAGTACAGTCATTTTTTATATTATCAATTTTAAGTCAAACGATTGCTTAGTAAGAATAAAGTGAAGATCACAGGTGGCATCGTTTAGAAATATAATTGACGTCTATGTTTGCTGGGTAGATGAATTTTAATTAGTGTATTCTTTCAGAAAAGTGTGGAGGGTTCAACCAAAGAGCCAATCGTGTCTAGGTTCTGGTCTCTGTTTTCTACATCAGAGATGCGCACAATAACCCTTGTGTTGACAGTTATGTGGTTGGTAGAAGGGACTCTATACATCAGCCTGCCTTTGGAAGCTAGCTCTTACGAGTAAGCAATAGGATTATTTTAAAAAGTTTCTGTTAATGATAAATGTAACAGTAGCTTTCTACAAAGATAGATGCAATCGTTCGACTCTGTTTGCGATATATTCAATTTTTACTTTAACTTTTGTTTTGGAATTTAAAAATTCCATTTATATACGTATTTAAACTGTAATCAGGTTTAAAGTTATTAAAATAACTTGTAAATATTCTGTTTATAATTTCCAGATCTCCTTTCTTGTACATGACTCTACTCGGTCTCATTGAACTACCAGGAACTTTTATCATAACACCCCTGGGTGCAAAGATGGGCAGGAAGAAAATAGGCTTCACTTGCGGTATTATAACGGCTGTAATGTTAGCTATTATGGCTTGTTTAAGAGGTGAGAAATCCATAAAATTAAAAATTCAGGTACTTCTAAACCAAAGATAATAACTGACACAAAAGCATTTGAGAATTTATACTGACTAATCAATTAGAGCTTCTAATTATAATGTTACTAGTGTAGACCTATTTTTGTCACTTACCCTCTAAATTCTCCATTGCAAGTGTCTAAATTTATCTCGATTTGCCAGCAGAAAAAACAGTTCTAGCCTAACTACCTGATATTATTTTCTATTGCAGGAATTAATCACGAGCATGAGTGGGTACTCGTGGCTCTGGGAGTAACAGCTTACGTGTCTCTGGTTGGTGTATCGCAAATGAACATCCTCTTGACATCAGAATTGTTCCCTACCACCGTCAGGTCTCTGGGTTCCAGTATTGGCTACTTCATGAACAACCTGGGCTACTGTTTGCCGCCTGTACTGGAATTGGTTATGGTGAGTGAAACATTTTACAAACACTCTCTGAAAAGTTCGAAGTTTTACTGGTCTAGCACAAATTGTATACAGTAAAAGACTACAGGATCTGATTATATACAACAAGACCTGATTATCTCCTTGCATATTATATATATTAGATGTTCTTTAGGTAACCCACTATCAATTGGGTTATTCAGTTACCTATACCGACTTAAAAATAGATGCAGTCGATTCTTAGGCCTAGTACAGACGGGGCGTTTTCTAACGTGCGTTAGATATACAATATAAAATATATGGTGTGTACACATCTATTGAACTTCATGTAACTCGAAACGCGTATTAGAAAACGCTCCGTTTGCACTAGGCAACGCACTTCTGAACTAGACCTTGACCATTCGGTAAGCCTGTTATTATTAACGAATCCAGTGCGTTTATTTTCAACAGCTTATCACAACTCCTTCTTTTTCAGGATCCTACAAAGCCTTATATTATTCTCTCCGTGTACTCCCTGATGGCTCTCATAAACTCCTGTCTTCTGCTGCTGTTGCCTGAGACCAACATGCGGTCACTGTCCGAAACAGTTCCGGAACACGTGCGGCGGGAACGAGACCGAAAACAGGAATCTATTCGGAAAAGAAGCAGTGTATCGATACCCTAAGAATATTTCACGGTGGAAGCAGGTGAAGGAGGTTTGAAAATAGTAATAGATTCCATTTTCTGCCTACCAATGGTACACAGAAGGTGGTACAGTGTCCATACCTACTTCTAAACTTGACTCTGACGTCAAAATTACAAGTATGGTAGGTCGTTTAGTGTCTCCTTATATGGTATATATTCAAAATTTAACCCTACTTTATATAAAAAACTGAAAATGGAATTATTTTAGGTGTTCCTTGTTTTGGTATGATGTCATCAATAGGAAGTTAGGTACGGTAACTAGTCCACTTTTAACCCAAGAGAAAGTTATGGTGGGGCCATAGAAGATTAAATGGAGTTCCTTTACTTTTTTCTGAGTAAGACCATTGTATAGTCAAAGCGTAAAATAGATTAATTAGATGTAGAGTAAATAGATAAGGTCAAATTGTCTCGTAAGCTTTTCTTTAATATTTAACATTGAAATTAAATGTGTACAGCTAAATAAAATATACTGAAATATTTCAAGTTCATTTTAATTCTATTATTACTTGCATTTCATAAAACAGGTGACAATTTTCTATTCTCTAGTCGTATTCATATAAAATATATATAATTTTCAAATTATTTGAATACATAAAAACGTTGTTTTATTTAAACCTTTACAGTTCATTCATTTTTGGGTAAGTTCTGCTTCTTCGTTCGTATCCCATTATCGTTCAGACAGATTCTTAATTTTTAAATATATTTAAAACGATAATGCGATCCTACCATTGAATATTGGTAGTTTAGTTATAGCTACATTATTCTTCCATAGAAAACTATGATCGTTTTCTATGAGATTATATTTCAATTTAATTTTCATAAATGTAAAGAAGAAATTATGATAATTTGAACAGCAATATTAATTTGATTAAAAAACTACTTTAAAGTTTTTTTTTCTAAGTGTATTAATATCGTTTCAGTTTTATTATTTCAACGCCCAATAATAGACTGAAAAGGTTACCTGGAAGTGCTAAGAGATTAGATTTGATTATAGATGCATATTTTAGTTCTTATCATTTTAACTCACCTTAGAGTGTAGGAAAAATAGTTGTTTTTGATGTACCCAATCTATTTTCTAAATAAAGTTATTATTATGTATTATTATTATTATGCCTGATTACATTTTATTTTTTGGATTCAATAATATTATTTTAGATTAAATTATATTATTTTAGAATAAATTGTATAGTTTTGGATTAAAGTATAGTATATTGTAATCAATAATATTATATTGTATAGACATAATATATTTTGAATGAATGATTTAAGTTATTTTGCATGAACAACTGGATGAATAAATAAATGAATCTTCAGAAGTTCTATAAAATCGAAATAAGGAATAAACTAAGTTACAAATTGTTTCATTTTTTTGCTGCTTTATATTCAACTCAAATTAAAGTTTTAATGTGTAAACAAATTACTATAAGTTGTTATAATTATTAAACACAATATTCTTATAAAATACCTAAGATTGACAATTTTTTTTTTTTTTTTGACAATTTTTTTTTGTTTAAAAAGACAATATTTTTCCATGTATTTTAAAAAAAATACATATCGCTCATTCGCAAGAACAGCATTCGTAATGCACAAACATTTAGTTTAGAGTTATCCATATAGTCATATAAATCATAAAATACTAATTAGTTAGGTAAAAGTTTCATAATCGTAACTCGAAAATGTACCGCTAGAGAGGCTAAATTTCCTAACGATATACCATTAAATGTGCGAAAATTACAAGTACTAAAATGCCTCTCCTGAAAAATAGCTTCTTTGGAGTTATGACAGTGTTGTTGCAAACAATTAAGCGATATTTGAACTAGAAGTAAATAGATGAACATTTTTAATAATAACTGGAGAAGAAAATAATAAATTCGCGATATGTATATTTTTAGAGAAGAAATAAACTGAATTAATCGTAGCTTCTTAGACTAAATTTCTACATTTTGCAATCCATTATAATTGCCATAATGTTTTGAACTTTGTAGTATATCTTAATCCTATGCAAATTTACGAAGGTACAGTCTTGAAATATAAACGACCAATATCGATACATACGGAAATCAAAGTTAAAAATAAGACTGTATTATTGTGTAAGTCTGTTAATAAAATGTTTCTTCTATTGATAAGTGGTTTGTTTTATCGAAATTATAATTTAATAGCCAAAAATACTATTATTTTATTCGGCAGGGAATAGTCCAGGCGGGGAAAAGTCCGGCGGGGAATAGTCCTGGCGGGGAATGATCCGGCGGGGAAAAGTTCTAGTGTCCTTAAATGTGGCACCATGAGTTTACCAAGCTGTGTGTCCAATTTGTTTGTCAATAGAGCCAGCATTTGGCTGGCTTATAGGATTCAGTATTTAAAGTTTGATTCGATCATCTGATCAACTTCATGGAGGTGTTCGGGTGGGCAATCGGTCATGAGGGAAAGAACACCTCCATTGAAGAACAAGAACGTCCATAAAGTAATTGTAGTCACCCTTCACCTTACAGGTAGACGTTCTTGTTCTTCATGGAACCAGTTCTACAGTGACAACTTGTGAGATTTCAAAGCATCAGATGATCGATAATAAGGGGATATCTAGACTATATTAAGTATGTATAAATTCCTCTTGTTTACTCAAATATGTCCTGTGGTTTTCGAAATTCCACTTTAGTTTAATATGGACTGTGGTTATCAAAATTTCACTTGTTTTTCAAATATGGCCTGTGGTTTTCGAAATTCCACTTTAGTTTAATATGGCCTGTGGTTATTGAAATTCCACTTTTAGTCAATCTTAGCTGTGGTTGTCGAAATTCCAATTAAGAAACTAACTGCAATCACATCTCTGTTCAAATATTAGAGTGCTAAGTGGTTATCGAAATTCCACTAGTTTTAATCAAAATTAAATTTAGTTACAATTGCAGTTATAAAGGCTGAGATATAAATTCAATCAAAAAGCAGAGTGTTTAAAAATAAATTTATAAAATTTAAACTAATTTAAAACTAGAGGTATACTCTAAAAATACTAGTCTAAGTGATTGTTGAAAATTTCAAAATTTTCATCGTATATAAAATTTCGTTTTTGAGTTAAGTATTTAATTAAAACTTTACCTATTAGCATATAGTAAGTATTATTGGATTACTAAGTAATCATATGAAACCACAAAATGGGAAATTATTAGCACTTGGATATCGAAATTCCAAAGTTAACCAGCCAAATCTAACTGAATCCTATAAGCCAGCCAAATACCAGTTGAAAACTTGAACATCTCACGAGTTGTCTCTGTAGAGCCGGCTCCATGAAGAACAAGAACGTCTTTAAGTAATTAGGGAAAATTTATCATTATGGAATAAGAGGGGTTCCTAATAATTGGTTGAGATCCTATTTGTCAAATCGAAAACATTATGTATTTGTCAATAATCTTAACTCAAGATTATGCAATATAACCCACTTTGTGCCCCATAGGAAGCAATCTTGGGCCACCCGATATACATATATTTTATGTCTAATCAGTAATGAACTACAAAGTGTCAATAAAGATTAAATAATATAGGTAAATAAGGATTTAAAAACAGGGGCTCATGACCGGGGGGGCTCTTGACCGGGGGGGGGGGGGCTTATGACCGGGGGGGCTCTTGACCGGGGGGGGGGGGGGGGCTTATGACCTACACCCACTTTGTAATAGGTCCTAAATTCTAAAAGTTCGGGCTCCACTGATAAATTGTACCACACATAATTAAATATTTTACAATATTCGTCATTAATCACGTCAAATAAAGAAAAAGAAAAAACTACTCTCTACGAATAGGAAGATTTTAAAAGTCAAAAATATATTGGCACAATGTTTAATGAATCTTTTTAAAGTTCCTTTACTTTGGACAAATATTGCTGAGAATTTTGGCAGATTTCCTCTATTTTGTGAATTTGTAGAAACTCACGCAAAGGATTGCGGCAAACTGGACAGCGACGTCTGGAAAAGATAGAAGAAATGAAGCGAAAGAACAAAAATAAAATAGGATATGTAGAAGCATTGATATCAACAGCATAAGGTAAATTTCAGTTAAAAACAAGTACTCTTTTTGATGAAGGCTATTATGAAGAAAAAGAAAGAAAATATGCAATTATAGGATGAATCATCTAACTTACGATATATTTTCATTGCAGATAATATCCATGCATGAAGAACAGAGAGAGTGTTTACAAACTAAAAGACAGCGATCATTTTTTTTCTGCTCTTTGAGACACACTGGACATTCATCTTTGTTGTAGAAATGGACACCACCATCACTTTCCACATGAGAAGCAATAATATCTATCCATTCAGATCTACTTGATATAGAAACACTCTCTAGATTTTTTATTGGCTTCGCATCAACAAATGAAAAACTAGGAAACGTAACTATTTCTGACATAAAAGTATGTAATAAGTCTTCCACAACTATTCCAACAAACGAAGTAATTCTTGTAGCCACCACCTTGATCTTAGCGGGCATTCCTTCAATAATATTTTTAACTGACGGACTTTCTAGCAATTCATCCAAAGTTTTAGAGAGGATAGCAGAGGTTCTCAGAGAGATTGCCGCCTGAATTTCTGAGAACCGGAGAGAATTGAGAATATTGCCAAATCCTAAAAAAATTTCGCGTAGTAATTTTTCATATTCAGGATGATCTTTAGGAATAATTTTCAAACAATTTAGTATTACAGTTATGAATTTGAAAATAAGATTCGTCTTTCTAGTCTTAAAAGTCTTTTTCATTCTTTTCGTTTTTGATCTAAGTTTCCAAAAATGTTTTATAAACTGCTTTACGATCTTGCGGAACTTTTAATATTTGCAGTCAATATCGAGAGTGGAACAGAATCCATATCATAATGTTTCAGTGTTTTCATATATGAAGCTCTATGCCAAATTTCATATTCTAGATTAAGATAACAGATATCAGTAGAGATAACATATGCTGACATATCTATAACATCATTAGCAATATCCACTTCACATTGTATGTCCTTGAAATATGGATCACCACTCTCATTAATTTCTCCGTCAGAGAGAAATTTCACTTCATCAGAGTCTTTCACTAGTTCAGTTCTCATAGTTTTCAAGTCATTATTCTTGATAATGCTAATAACATCCAATAGAGTATGTTTGAGGTTTTTGCAACTTGCGATTAGCATTGATAATGAATCTACTTTTTCATTCCAAGGATCTGTACACCACATATTCTTGAAATTAATGATTTTCGTGAGATTCTTCTCCAGTTTGTCAACTGATTTGATGCAACGATATCTACGATAAAATTTGAGAATTGAATCATTCATAACAAGTATTAAATTATAAGCAGTCAATATAGCCTCCACTTCAATAGAGCTTTCAGGGACTATCTCTTCTGCTACCCGATCAAGAGCAATAGATATAATAGTGTGTAAGATATTTATGATTTTAGCATATGCAGCATCTTTGCAACCAGTGGAATAATAGTCTTCATTGTACTTCCTGACGTGAAGAAATAAAACTAGTAAATCTTCCATGCTATTGTTTTCACACACATCACTGATACAGATGGCCGGGTTGGAATAAAATTTCCAGAACCCCTTTTCATCTAAATTTCCTGTGATGCCATTGGTACCCAAGAAAAAAGGCTTTTGCCGTAATCTTTCTTGTATGAGACTGTAGCCGTATACAATGTTGTCGAAGAAACGGAAGTTCATATTGCAGTTGTACAGAACCTCCTTATATATAAGAATTTCCTATTCTTACAGGTACTTCTTGATGACAATATACAACAGGTCCTTTTCTCAATTCTGCCTCTTTTTCTTCAATGCTGATAGTAAAATCTGGAATAAAAAAGGACATTCATATAACATAATCGTAAGGTGACGAAAATAGAAGACTATGCTTTATCAATATTCAGAAAGTCCATGCTATAAATTAGGAGAACGAGGCAGTACAGTTATGGTGCGATTCCACCACTGTGCTGCAAGAATGTATGTTTCGGTGGGTTCTAGGAATTTTGCCCAGCGGAATTTCGTCAGTGTGGAATTTTGCCAGGCGGATATTTGCCCGGCGGAATTTTCCCCGTGGGATATATATTTCAAGTTTAATCTGATAAATTGTAAATTAAAAGTTTAAAATGTGATATGTAATTTACTACATAAATATAAATTGTTTTAATTTGACTTTATCATGTTGCACTATGACAAGTTTTATTATAGTATTAAATAGCCACGAAAATTTAAATAAAATGAACTTTGAATTTACTTAAGATAATTACTGAACAATTATTCTAAAGTTTAGTGTATCGTAAAAAGTTTCTATATGAAACTTCGTATAGGCTTGGATTTTGATTATTTAGTTTTAACATTCTTGTAGAATTCACTTATCACCATAATTGAAAAAAGTAAGGTTAACGTAACAAACCATAATTCAACATTTCAATAATTTAAGAAACAAACTATATAATCGTTACAATTTAACAGTTATTGTGAATTGTATTATGCGACTTGAAAAAGTAAGATGAAGATTCATTCATTGTAATCAGTTGGTTCCTGAAGTTTGCTCTATTACAGCTATTGTCTTTTCCCTTTCACAATGGCGTAGATGATATTAAGTTCACGTGGAAAAGGTATCATTATTTCAAATAAAATCCTATTAATACTTAATGAAAGATTGAAAACTATGAAATTGTTAATAAAATCATTGAACATATTAATGAACATTTAGTCATATCTCGTCAGGGAGTACTGTACAGTGTACAGTTCAGGTGAAAAAATCCGTAAGTTAATTACAAACAACAGTTAAGAATACTAAATTACAGTATTTTAAATAAAGCAAACCATATTGTATTATTTTAAACAAAACCACAGTCAAAATAAATAACAGTCCAATTGATAAGATGTTCTGTATTTATTTTAAGTAAAATCATAATAATTTTATTTTCAATTTCGTTGCTATTTTAAATTGGTTAAATAAAACTTGTTATACTACAATATGTTAAAGTTACAGTGAAACGTTTTATATTTATATAAGTTGAATCTCACTTTTTAAACTATTAATTTACAATCAACCAATTTAAAGCTATAAAATATATAATCCACGGGGAAAATTCCACACTGGCAAAATTCCGCCGGGCAATATTCCGCCTGGCAAAATTCTGCAGGGTAAAATTCCTGTCACCTTTTCGGTGGACCCATATATGCAAGCACCAACAAATTGTACGCGAACACTTTAGCAAAGTGCGCTCACAGCAGCGAACTTTTTTTTCGCGTACACGTTTTTCAGTGGACTCATCTGAAGTAACAAAATTATTTTGTTATCTCCCTTGCAACATTCTTGAATAAATTATGTAATCCTACTCTTGGATCCCTCTGTCATCTTCATGAAAGAAGATTATTACTCTATCTGCATTATTTCAAAGAAAAAGGTAAAGTTCGTGAAGTAATACATGTTTAAAAATTGATAACATGTGAGATTTAATTCACAAATATAGGTTTAACCCCTAAAAGAGTGACTGTGGAGTTTGAGCTCAACAAACCGAATTCATTCAATATAATAACACTATTCCCATCACTCATGGGTAAATAAAAAATTTCACAGTACATTTATATGATAAAAGCTATGAACTGACAAAAAATCATATTTGAGACGCTGGTTTCCTCAATACAATAACGAATCCTCTCAAAATTTTGTCAGTCCAATTAGGGTTAAACTTTACATTTTTCCTTTAGCTTTTCTGTTCAAAGACAGAATAACAATCCATGTTTCAAAGATACTTATATGTCAAAATGTTTCGATGAAAAAAATGTCCTATAAATTATTATATTTAGTTCAGTTTCACGCTTAAAAATTGTTGAAGTAAGTTCTGAGTTGATTTTAGTTCAGGCTTACCGAACTTGGTACTATTGTACCAGATTTGGTACTTCCTAATTACCACATTTTTTAAGAATATTTTCAATTTTGACGAACATAATATAAAAAAAAGATGATTTTCATGGAAATTTAAGGTTTTTGTACTTTTGTATCCAATCTGGAACTTTTTCAGTGTTTAATCTGGTACTATCAGGAAAATACTTTCGGCAACCCTGTTTTAGATGGGATCTACCAAAGATATTATACTACATTAAGATACACTACGCTCGACGACAATTTCTATTTTGAAAGTGCGTTGTGGCGCCATCTGGTTTCAGAAGAGGGAAATGCAAGTAAAATATTGTAAGGACAATCGAAATATGTTGTGTGCGTGACGTTATAACAGCAACACTCTAAAATCATATTTAAAACGATTGAAGAAGGTAAATTTGTGAAAAAACTATTTATCGAAAGGTATAATATAAGAAATAAATATATATTCAATAAATTATTACCTTCGCAGAATGCGGAAAGGTTATATTTTCATCGGCATTTATTTATTTATCATCTTGTTATTCGCATAACTGAAATAGTGTTCAATCAAATTACCTGAAATTTAGTGAAACGATTGGTCCATGTCCAGTAATCTGCTGGTAGAATTTTAGGAGCGACCCGGTCAAAGGTCAAGGTCATTTATAACTCAAAAAGTATTGAATCATATATTGCATGAAACTTGGTGGGATGATTGGACAATATACAGGAACCATCTCGTTAGATTTTGGGAGCGATCGGGTCAAAGATCAAGGTCAAGGCCATTTGTAACTCAATAACTCAAAAAGTATTCAACCAAATAGTCAGAAATTTGATGGTACAATTAGTCAATGTCCAGGAACGATCTGGTAGATTTTTGGAAGCGATCCGGTCAAAAGTCCAGGTCAAGGTCATTTATAACTCAAAAAAAGTATTATACCATATTGCGTGAAACTTGGTGGGACGATTGGTTATTATCCAGTTAGCAGTTTATCAAATTTTGGGAGAGAACGAGTCAAAACGGCGGCGAAGTGCTCTACCGAAACTGCAAAATTAAAAGAGAAAATTACGGGTTTAGCAGGTTAAACTAGATTAATCATGCATTATCTAGTTTAATTTGCTAAACCCGTAATTTTCTCTTTTTTTTTTGCCTAATTTTACTTGCTAACCTTACGTTACAAATCACTCGATTGTCGCTACCTATCAATATTAGTATTCCTACTATAGGGTAGGTATTAGTGCTTTGTGAGCTGCTGTCACAAATAGCCTGATTTGCGACCGAGTGTCAACAAGGCAACACACATAACTAAAAAATTAAGGTTAAGCAGTAATAAGATGAATGGATTCATCCAGTTTTTTAATTTTCGAAATAAATAAACGGTTTTAATAATGTTGCTGTTATGACGTAACGCACACAACATAACTCGATTGTCTTTACAATATTTCAACTCAATTTCCCGCTTAAATTGTTGAGAGTAGTGTATCTTATTGTAGTATAATATATGGTAGCTAAGTAGGAATCATGGATATATCAAAACCTCGCAGTAGACCAGAGTTACGTTCCAAGTTTTTTTGAACTAGTAAGGAACTCACTTCAGTAGTTTCCTACAAGACCGTTTCTCTAAAGGTAAAGCGGTGACTTTGAAATTTCGATAGCTCTATTTGTTTATGATAACTTTAATGCCAAATTATGGGGACTAACATACCAATTTTGAAGGGAAGCACATTTAGAAACAGTACGAATTTTTTTGTTTCAATTAAAATGAATATAATATTTAAAATTATATCATTTTATGAAATTATATTATTATAATCAAGTTAATGTACCTTGATTATAATAGTCTTCACTGTATCTAGTTTTCTATGCCTAACCTTTCTTCTTCTTTTTTAGCACAGACTCTACCATTAAATCTATAACCGATTCTGCCTTATGTTCTACTCTAAAAACAGCATACATAAATATAATACATCATTCAAAGTAGAGATTTATCTTTAAAATAGTATTGTAATTATTACTCCTTGTAATACTTACACTAGAATAACTTTCAGGGAACAAAAATTGTGTTTTGTCTAGTACGAGGTTTTTTCTAGCACAGTTTCAAAAATTTCTTGGTCTAATAAATAGGTGGTTTGTCTACTAGGTGGCTGTTCTACTATATACGAGGTTTTGCTGAACCAATAAAATAAGGAAATAAAAGTTAATTTTGACATTAAAATGTGGAACTGACGATAATCGTAAACCTCTCAAATTGGTCTATAATTGATAGTAATTTAGATTAATTTTCCATAATTACTTTCTAGGCAATTATGTTTGAATTATACCTCTTCAGACAATTTACCAATCGCTAAACGTGTGAGGGGCCACATATTTTTAACTGGTAACGATTAAGTACAACTATTATTGGGTTAGTACGGTACTTATTGAATATTGTAAATTGAATTCCAACTGAATGAACATTTTATAAGTTATCATGTATTGAAATTAGATTATGTAGCATTGAATTAATTAGTTATTCAAATAAACACGTGGCAATACAACATGGCGCCAAAAGTGTAACGGTGAGTTCATTCTTATGACAGGAAATATTCATATTTCAAATGAATGAATTCTCATGTGTATAAAATCAATATATTTTTTTAATTATACGCAAACAACGAAAGTCATTAGTGCTTTCTATTGCCTCGTAACTAATTCAAAAAATTTCTTTATCCTGACTGAACTTCCAATCTTACCTTCAATCTCCTGTTAGAACCTTCCGAAGCGCAGACACAACAACAAATGAATGAGAATAACCAAACTCAGGACTTTTATACCAGACCGGAGTGAGCCACGATAGAAATGGACGGATCTTACATCAGATCATATGATATTGTTACAATAAATTTATTTAATCTATTACTTAACCGTAAATGTCTCGGAATAGAAAGTATTTTGAAATTCTTGAATATAATCTAATTACCAAAGAAAGTATTTTATCAATAAGAAAAACCACGTGTAGTTAAGTCTATAAGCTGAATCGTAGTCCAGGCAACATAGAGAGGTTTTACGATGTATAGAGAGAGAAATGTGGTAACTTTTAACTTTTGAAGAGAGCAAGAGAGACAAATGGAGAGTTTATGAGACATACAAGCATCCCCCGCTTTAGTTACCAAATCACGACTCAGTTTAGTTACCAAACGGTAACTAAAGCGAATAAAAGTAACAAGAAATTTATAATTGTCACTCCTTGATTATTTATCTCATTTTTTATGAGCTATAGAAAGAAAATTTGTTTTAGAGCTTATTAATAATTTGTGTTATGGGCCTCATTCTGGGAAATATTAATAAATTTATAAACTGAAGAGCAAGTGAAACAACGTAAAAAGTAATCATCCTTCTATTTTTCTTAAGAGCTTTCAAATATTAAAATATTCATCATCAGTATCCTAATTTTGACTAATCTAAACAAATTATATAGAACAAAGAAGTATAATGGATTTGATGAATAATTAAAGAAAAAGGAAATTATAGAAAAATTATAAGTTATTAACCCAAAATAGTCAAATTAAAAGAACTCGCTTGTTCATTGAGCGATGGTGACTGTTTATGAATGTTTATAGATTCCATATCATATAGATCCAATATACGAATATCACACTGGTTTGTAGTTTGCAAAAATTTAAGAGAAACAATATTGATATCGACTTTTTGGAAACTTGCGCAAAGAAAATAGGTTAACTCCAAATTTTCTAAACTTTAAGTTATACAGGGAGGACATTCGTAAAGCGGCGTTTACACGGGCACACGAGTGTGCCACTCATGATATAATAACTACAGGTTTGCTCGCGCGCAGGTTCCCCAATCCACCCTAAACACCCTAGGAAAGGTGTGACGTCACGTGGATCCTGAAATGCGTGTAATGCATTATTAAAATAGAACAAACAGAGTAATTATTTAAATGTTACGTATATATATATGGTTAACAATATTGTAAATTTCTTCGATAATAGAAAGAAAAAACACTATTCTATACGATAACATCAGTATTATATAAAACTTTAATACTTTTGTGTAAGAAATCGACCTTTAATCAATTACATACACTGGTTGTAGTTATTCTTCAATTCACTTTTACGCACTACACAATAGCGTACTTGTCACTTAGGTACCTACTGAGAGTTGCTGTTATGAAAAGTATATAAGGTAGTGTAAATTAGTTATATATAGGATTTTGTACCTAGGTATCTAATGCATTATAATAGCTTTACCAAGATGAAATGACCTTCTATTCTTACCAAAGTAGAGAATGGTTGATATCTTGCCTACAATAGACTACCTATAGAGAAGTAGGTACACCCCAACCTTGATGTTACTTATTTTTATATACCTAATCATCAATATAGATCAAAAGTTATTTAATCTTATTCGTCTCTTTTCCATTGTTTCACGGTTTTATAAATGTATAAATACCTAACTCAGTTTTTCTAGCACAGTACATAATACCTATATCCTCCAATAATTATTTAATTGCTTGTACCATTATTATAATCCCATATATAAATTTATTTATTAATAACATGTCCGTCTCCTCTTTGCACTTATATCTTTAAAGTTTTGCTCTTTTACATTTGCATTAGTATCACCTCAAAAATGATTTCAATCATTTCATAGAAAACTTGTTCTGTCTTTAGTCATAGAAAATAATACCTAGTCGCAGGCAGACTAATTTATCTCTTTACTTCTCGACATTGAATAGGCAGCTAGGCTTTACTCTATTTGATGTTAAGTTTCATTGAATATATTTCATAATGGTTAAACGTTTAAAACAAACTTGTATTAGTTAAATATTTTCTTTAAATGTAGTGATCATTTCTCCTTTTTCTAAATAAATGATATTATTTCTGTTACTGTACATGCACCAGGCAGACGTCTTCAATTATATGTGCTTTTCTCCTAACCTGTATCATTCCAAACACGGCTGGGCAGTATTATTATTATAAAATTTATTTGTATGAGACTACTCAAGCAAAACTTTGGCAGGCAGGCACGAATATAGTCAATATACAGCAGCGGACTAAAAGTAAACAATATCTTAAATGGATCCACGTGACGTCACAACCCCGATGCACAGAACATGTGTCATTTTGGTTTTTCTAGCGAGCATACCTGTAGTAATTATACCATGGTGCCACTGCTGTGTGTTCAGAGCTCTCAAAACACACTTTTCGAGTGTGACACACAAAAAGTCCGATCGCTCCGGAACCGAATGAATGTGTCCCAGAAAACACAAAGTAATGAAGTAGAAACGAAAATGACATGTACGCAGTCCAAGGTAAAAGATAGATATTTGATTTCTCGTTTTGTCGATTTGATTACTTAAAGATTTCTAAAAGAAAATACGGTGCACCGCGATTAGGTATCTGAAAGAAATCTATTTTGAAGCGAAATCTCTTTCAATTAGCTATGTTTTAGCAATACAATTCCTAGTATCTTTTCTCTTTGAATAAGCTATCTTTCATAATCTATTCCTGGTTTCTTTTCGATTGCTATAAGTAAACACAAAGTAATGAAATAGAAACGAAAAAGAAAGTTAAAAAATGGATATTTTATTTCTTGTTTGGTCGATTTGATTACTTAAAGATTTCTAAAAGAAAGTACGATGCACCGCGATTCGGTATCTGAAAGAAATCTATTTTCAAGCGAAATCTCTTTCAATTTTAGCAATACAATTCCTGGTATCTTTTCTCTTCCAATAAGCTATCTTTCAATAATATACTTCCCGTTTATTTATTATTACTATATCAAACCAATTAGTAAACATATTGAAGATACAGAAACTAAGAAAAAGGAGATAAAGAAGTAAATCATTTATATATTTAATTTTTTATTATAAGTATCGACATATTTAAATTGATTATAGAATCTGAAATACATGAAAGATAAACGAACTACGATTACTGATTCAGATAGGAAATTAACCACTGTACCAAATTAATTCATTTTTTATGCAAATTTCAATGCTGAAGAAGTGATAGTAAATGAAGCCCACCTAGCTAATTTTAATATTAAAGAGGAAAATGAAGAGGTAATTGCAAATTATGAGTCTACCTAACACTGGAATCTAATACCTCGTAGTTGAAGAGAATAACCCTAGCGCATATCCTCCAAAACTGAGTGTAGCATTAAAAAACAACAATCATGAGAAGAAAAAAAACGACATATAATTAATCCAAATTACAACAGTTCTGTGCTCAAGATACACCACCTCCTCCTCCTTCTCTTCTTTCTTTCACCACAAACAGTTTCAGGATAGAGCCCCTGAGGGGGAAATTAAAGTACAAACAGACAGAAAAGCTACAAACATAAAGCTTTAAACCTCGTGAATTAAAAATATGAAACGCACATAACTGATAACAAGGAAAAGGTGACCAAAAACTAACAAGCTGGTCAACGCTGTTTCAAGCTCTTATTCAACCGGAACAGATGTTCAACCTGCTATGGCTCTAATAAAAACAATTTTCACACTCGAATCACTCAAAGAATACTAAAGACAAGGAAGTATCATACTGTATGTCTGATACATTTTAAAGTCTGTCGTACAGTTCACTCCTCACGCAGTGTGGAGCTTGCCGTCCTTTTGAGTGTACGGAAAATTTTTTGCTCTCTCTTCAGTGAATGCTAGCACATTCATAGAACAGCTGATAAGCAATTTATGAACAATAAGGGCTGATCCACACCATCGCTCCGGTCACGCTCCACTCTCGCTCCAGTCACGGTCCGGTCTCATCCTTGTGCATACACATGTTCGGTCCGGTCACGGTCCGCTCTCGCTCCCGTCCCTTCCGTATCATCTGATTTTGCAGTGATTATCATTACGCTTGATTGATGAACAGGATGAGAGAAAACAAAATAAGTAGATATTTTGAGTTCATCCTATGCTAAAGGACAGGAAGTGCGAAAGATATCTACTCGTTTTATCCTCATCTAATAGATGACGAATCTAAATTGTTCTACTATTTTCGAATGACTATTGAAACTTTTGAAAAAATCTGTCTAAAATTGAAAATGATTTTAGAAAAGAAAACATGCAACACTGAAAACACAATCACTCCTAGAGAAAACTGACTGTATATCTAAGAATCTAGATTTCTAGAGTCTAAGCCCTAAGGTATAAGAAGTATTATATATGTCACTCGAGTTTGACTGATCTCCGGCAATATCGATCGTTTTCGCTTCATAATCTGTTGATCTATCGTTAGCACAGCCATCGACCGACAGCGCAACCAACGATCGATTGCTTCACGTTCGAATGAAAAAGAAAGTATTTAGTTTATCAATCTAAATGATATATTTAATAAGGAAACCATCAACCGATTGTTACGCGTTCGATTGATATGGATTTCTATAATTTCTATATCTAATTGTTACATTTCATATGGTAATCATCAATCGATTGATGGTTACTATATGAAATATAACAATTTTTTTGTTTAAAAAGACAATATCTTTCCATTAAAATCAAGACAATTAAATGCAAAAACTAAAAAATTCCATATCATTCGAACGTGCAGAAATTGATTGATAGGTGCGCTATTAATCGATATACCTATGCGATAAAATTTGTCAATTAGATGCATAAGCTAAAATAATCTTATCATTCTAACGCGCAACAATCGATAGATGGTTGAGCCATCGGTCGATGGCTGCAATAACGATTGATCAAAATATTGCACAGTGAAATCGGTCGATATTTCAAATCAGACAAATGCGCGTGACATATATATGTATAGTAATATTAGTATAGTAAGCACGCAAATAATAAAACTGGACCGCGACTGGAGTGTTGCTAATACACACTGGCAGTGCCGCTCCGCTCACGGTCCGATCACGCTCCAGTCAAAATATCTTTGGATTGGATCGTGACCTGACCGGCACTGCCAGTGTGGATGCTCTACGTGAAATGCATTAAAGAATATTGTACCGGACCGTGACCGGAGCGATGGTGTGGATTAGCCCTAACTGGTCAAATTGATCCAAACTGGAGCACGCAAAATTAGCGTGCACACCACCTCACTACTAAAATCACACTAAATTATAAGTGGCCGTTGAACACACAGTACATTAATCAGGCCTTCAACGATCGTAAATCTTTTTACCCTAGATTGACATCTATTTTACCCTAGAATGGTCCTTGATTACCCTAGAAAATATAATTAAGGGGAATATATAAATTACCGTTATTGTTCAATAATATATCAAATGACTGGGTATTTAATTACGACACATTGACAGCTTTTTTCAAAGTCTTTTTGGGGGGTTTCGGAGAATAATAAATGAATAAATTAACTTTATTATGAAAATGAGTAAAAATGACACTGTCCATTCAAAATACCAAATATATTTTCAAATGATCAAGCTGTTCAAATATAAAAATATTATTCTAAATTTTTATTCTCCAGCGAGCTATACATTACACAACCACAGTTTAAACTTAGAGATTTAGCCCAATCCCATGTCCACATAAGACAAATGTCAAATTGAACCGACCAATAGCGTTGCACATGAGATTGTGGAGTGTGACGTCATGCAGTGGCGGGAAAAATAAATGCCATTCACTATAGAAAGTTGGTTTGAGTTGAAACTGCAGGTTACTATTCAGTACAGTAGTCCGACGCCCCATTAGTTCGACACTTTTTAGTTTATTACTGATTTAACATAAGATATATATAACCCTCTAATGATGAAGATAATCATGAAGTGTGCAGTACAACAAACTAGCGGATAGAACAAACTACATTAAATGATGAAATCAAATGAGGGATTGCATCATATACTAATTAGTATCAGAAATAGAGTAAAATTGAAGTGTAATATACAATATAAAAAATGAAACATATGAAAAATTATCTAAACTAATTATTAATTGAGTATATATATTTAATCATAGTTTTTATTTTAATCGAAAAATAACACAGAAAGATGTAGCTAACTGTCGGACTGATGGGGCGTCCCGAAACTGCATAAAGTTGAATGTTAAAACCAAGGTATAAGAACATAATCAGGTATAGTACCTAGCAGACGACACAAAAATATGACGTCACCACAACAACACATTCCTTGTTTGTGACCGATTGGCTCATAATTCCTCGTATTTGCATGTTAATATCGAGAAGTTTAAAGTCATTTTATAAGGGTTTCGTACAAAAGAAAAGCGAAAATGGTGATTGAACCTCAAAGTTGAATATATAGATATAATTCAGGTGTGTTTTTTTATTGTTCATTTCTTTTACTTATCTATAAAAAAATAGGGTCTTGAACATATGCTACCTAGCAGCCTAAACTAGTGCTAGTTAACTGCTAAATTGTAGTTCCAATGAATAACAAATAAGGAAAAAAATAATGGAAATACAATTTAACCAATGCCTAGTTAGTAATTGATAAGAAAAAATTCAATTTAAAAGTGATTAAGTTTAAGAAGGTTTTTCCATGTTTCAAAGTGTGGTCAGAGTCGCCATTTTGAGTCACCCGGTGGTCACGTCAAACTATAGATTCAATCAGCTGATTACCATACCCTATGTTACTGTATCCTGGTTAAAACTACTGAGAATATATTAAATGTAATTAAAATTACATTTCGAAGATATTAAAATAGGCAGTAGGGTGATTGATCTTATCCACAAAAATATACACTAGCTGCTTTTAAGTGATAAGAAGCGGCAACTACTTTTCGGTTATATCTACAAACTAACCCAATTTTTTTGTTCACTCCTCATAATCACGTGAAATCTCGACCCACTGATTGGTTAAAAAATATGTGACGTTACGCTCCATCACCTAAAACCAAGGTCCTTGCCGCCTAAAACATTATAGCACACAATTTGGTTACGTCCTTAATCTTTATACTGTGATACAACTCGAATAAAAAATGACTTTCTGGAAATACTGTATACCATAGTACTAAACCACAACATATTAAAACGCCATCATACTTTCATCATTTAATATATCCAAGTTATTTGCATTGCACAGTAAGAACAGAAACGAACCTTGTTCAGTGCCAGTATGAAGCACGTTAACTTGTGGCATATTAACGAATAAAATGTTTATACATTGCTTCATTGAATTAATGCCTTTGGATCAATAAATTCTGATTTGCTTTATTCAACTGAAATTATTGATTATCTTCTATTTTTTTACATATTTATATAAAATAATTTGAAATCTTGATTTTACCCTAGATTTTGCCATTTTTTTCATTACCCTAGTAGGGGTCTGATTTGTTGAAATTTTAGTTAAATGTATTACACACTCGTTATATGTTTAATATTAATTTCCTGTTAGACTAGCTCAGCTATATTAAATTACCTATTGTTTAAATAACCATGTATTACTTTTAATGAGAAACGGACGTAAGGTCTAAAGTCTATTACACTTCCGTCGAGTGTTAAATAACACTGCTTGTAGAACCCTAAGGCAGTCTGTCTTTTGCATTACTCAGAGAGAGATGTGATTACCTCATCTCTCAATAGACTTCTAATTGTATAACATATTTACTCTTTAAATAAACTCTATGTCTTAACGTTGTTAGCCCACTGTTATTTAACCTAATTTAGACAGGTTATGGGCTGCAGTGAACGATAAGAGTTTATAAATCAAATTATGTTTAAACAAAGAGAAGTCTATTATATAGTAATCAATAGGAACGATGTACAGTGAAAAAGTGCTAAACTAAATGAAACATATACGCACGAACGGTAGTGTAAGCATATCGTATTAACGCGCTAATGAGGTCGATTGTATTGACTGCTTGAGCGAAAATGTACTTGTTTCTTTTATAATATAATTATTTAGTATTTGTGCGGAAGAGGTGTCAATAGAGGTCACAAATTACCTTTAAATCTGTGACCTTATCCTTTGGTAAACAGTCTTTCAACAAAAGGTTCTTGCGAACTAAGACTTGTGTTGCTGTTCCAATTAAATATTAATAATTATATTCAGTGAAGTTATTCTTATGAATTAGAATAATTTTAAAACATCAATTCAGTTAAACAGTAAATCAATTTAACTGCTTTGTTTGTTTATGTTTGTTAAGTATTGAATGATAATAAATACTTTCAACAAAAGGTTCTTGCGAACTAAGACTTGTGTTGCTGTTCCAATTGAATATTAATAATTATATTCAGTGAAGTTATTCTTATGAATTAGAATAATTTTAAAAAACATCAATTCAGTTAAACAGTAAATCAATTTAACTGCTTTGTTTGTTTATGTTTGTTAAGTATTGAAAGATAATAAATACTTTGAAAACATGTCTTCAAATAAGTTACAGGGGATTGTTCCCCTAGACGGAAATAATTACCCCACATGGAGGATACAAATGAAGATGTATCTCTTACGAGAGAAACTGATGGATTTTGCTGATGGATCTAAACCAGTTCCAATTGATTCAGCTTCAACTGAGGTGAAGAATGCCTATGCTAATAATTATAATAAGGCTCTGGCAGATATAGTACTATCTATTTCACCGGATCAATTGTACTTAGTTGGACAACCCACGGATCCACACGCTGTCTGGACAACCCTTCAAGAAACGTTTCAGAAAAACACGTGGGCGAACAAATTTCGTCTGAAGAAAAAGCTCTACAATTTAAAATTGAAGTCTCCCGAACTACTCGACTTTCATTTGAAAGAACTAACTGAAGTTTTTCAAGAGCTTGCCTTGTTAAATCAAGTGATCAGTGAAGAGGATAAAGTTATTTGTCTCCTTTCATCACTACCTGAACAGTTTGAAGTGCTTGTCACCGCACTTGAAGCTCAGACAGACATCCCTAACTGGATTACCGTAGCTGACACACTCCGGAGAGAAGCTGAAAAGTTGAGTATTAAATCCAATAATGCATTGGCATTATCCAATACTCAGAATTATGCTGGAGTAAATAAACAGTCCATCATTTGCCATTTTTGCAAAAAGATGGGACACCTGAAGAGAGACTGCTTTCAATTTAAACGGTATTCTCAAACTAACAGAACTCAAAACCAGCCAAATGTTGTAAATGAATGTAACCTTTGATGAATCAATTTCATCTAAGATTGAGAGCCCTCAACTGAGTGAGACTCCTACCTCTCCACTGGTGTTCCACTCCATTCATATTACCGATCAATTTACATTACCGATCAATTTACATTACCGATCAATCCACATTACCGATCAATTCATATTACCGTACAATCTATATTATCATTTTTTTTCTTTACTTTATACTTTTTATTTTCCATATTCAATCCTGAAATAACTCAATAATTTAGTAAATTCATTCATTAACTATATATTAAACTCTTCATGTTATTTCAAATAAATGTTTTTAGCCTGATGATGAAAAAAATATTTTTTCGAAACGTTGCAACATTTTAACTCTTGTCATTTTTTTAAATAAAAATCTTAAATGCCCACTCAAAAGTTTTTAACCATCTGGTTGTCGAAAATTATTCTAAAAATATCAACTAAAGAAATTAAACACCTATTCAGAAACTTGGAAAAAGCATCCATAAAAAGTAGTAACTCTAAAGGCTCATCGACGTTTCAATGAAACTTGTCTCAATAATAACCTGTTGCCTTCCTACACTGATATAATTATATATATACCTAAAACTGAATCATTTATTGAATTTAGCTCAGATGATATTCAATAATAATTGGATTCGTGTCGACTACGATCGATTGTGTATTCTCCAACAATGATTGAAATTGAAGAACTATATAGAATAATTTCTGATATAAAAATGTAGGTATAAGACTATTTATCACGATAAAATCGATATGGTGAAATATATATAATTAATATTTGTCGGCGAATTTCTTCAATTAAGGAATGAATGAAAATCATAGATCACTAACTTTATATTGTTGTTCATAATATAAACAAATTAACAAAATGAATTATAAAAAAGAACTGTATAGAATAAAGTAGCTAGTAGCTGTATTCTGAAAACTAGTATTAAGCTACAGAAAAGCTTGTATTGAGCTACAGACTCAAAGTAAACAATACAAGAACCTTCAAATCGTATTCCAGGTGACGTCACCTTCTTTTTCTTTGTCGGTACTACTGTCGAGTGCGAGTATCCTTTTAACTATTTAATTCATGGTTAAAAGATTCAAGACAAGAAGGCATAACTTTAAAAATAAAGCCATCTCTTCACTTAAGCTAGAATCTAGGTAGAAACTTATCTCCATTTGTTTGTTTACAAGATGGCGACACAGATTGTGGCGCCATCACCGTTAGCATTTGTTAAGAAATTAATTATATATAAATTGATATATTTCCATTATTAGATTTTTAATAAACATTACAATTCTACATGAATGCTTTATTCTTACTAAGCAATCGTTTTATTAGAAAAAATGACATTTTTTTTATAAAGTTTACTGCCCCTTTAGAAATATCTTTTTTGAAGATATATTCTCATTTCTAAATTATTACTTAAAAGTGATTTCTTTTCGATGGATTTTTCCATCTATCTAATATAAAGGGTAAATGATAAACTATAATTGTGGACATCTATTAGAATTTTAGTGACAATCAAGACGTTTAGTGTGCGTGACGTCATCACAGCAACACTCTAATATCAAATCTAAGGCAATTTAAGAGTGTTAAATTATAAAGAACTATTTATTTATTTATTTATTGCCAATATACGAAAAGAATAATGGGTGTATTCAATTATCCAAACTATTTAACGCTAAATTTTCGATTAAATGTGTTACCTTGATGACGTCACGATAACAAATCACTCTATTGTTACTACTATTAATGTCAGTGTTTACACTCCTAGGGTAATTACCCTAGTCTAGGGTAATCATGTTAAAATTAGGTTAAATAACAGTGGGTTAACAACGTTAAGACATAGAGTTTATTTAAAGAGTAAATATGTTATACAATTAGAAGTCTATTGAGAGATGAGGTAATCACATCTCTCTCTGAGTAATGCAAAAGACAGACTGCCTTAGGGTTCTACAAGCAGTGTTATTTAACACTCGACGGAAGTGTAATAGACTTTAGACCTTACGTCCGTTTCTCATTAAAAGTAATACATGGTTATTTAAACAATAGGTAATTTAATATAGCTGAGCTAGTCTAACAGGAAATTAATATTAAACATATAACGAGTGTGTAATACATTTAACTAAAATTTCAACACTCCTCCTCACACGACATTATATATTTTTCATGCCTATTAATTCAACTAATTTGGTAAATCTATCAATAGGCAACGGTTTAGTGAATATGTCAGCAAGCATAGTTTCACTGGGGCAATACACAAGTTTAATTGTGTTTGAAGCAACAAGATCTCTAATGTAATGAAATTTAATATCAATGTGTTTCGATCTAGGATGATTTTTAGCATTTTTAGCAATACAAATAGCTGACTGATTATCCTCAAACAAAACTATAGGATTCTTATTTGTTACTTTAAGATCTAATAGTAATTTATTTAGAAATACAGCTTCTTGGGAGGCTCCAGAGAGGGAAACATATTCAGCTTCAGCCGTTGATAAAGCAACACATGACTGTTTCACAGAGCGCCAAGGAATAATGGAATTATTTAACATAAAGCATTGGCCAGAAGTACTTTTCCTATCAACTCTGTTTCCTGCCCAGTCGGCATCAGAATAACCTATCAACTCAGAATCTTCATTACCATATGTAATGCCAAGATCAGGTGTGCCCTTTAGGTATCTAAATATTCTCTTAATTGCAGACCAGTGCTTAGTGTTTGGATTGGAACAAAATTTAGAGACATTTCCAACTGCATAAGTTATGTCAGGTCTAGTTTTAGTAGATAGATACAGTAAAGCACCTACAGCTGACTGATATTTAGTTTTATCTACTAGTTCACAATCATCAGTAGTTGGTTCCAAATGGAATTAACATCAGCAGGGGTTGACACAGGTTTGCAATTATTGAATTCAAATCTATCTAATAACTCGTTGACAAATGAAGATTGATTTAGGGCTATTTTATTTTCGGCTTGTACGACTTTTATGCCTAAGAAATAGGATAATTTTCCTAAGTCTTTCATCTCAAATTTAGCACTTAAATCAATCTTGATTTTAGTCAGATCATCATAGTTCTTACATGCTACAATAATATCATCTACATACACAGAAATAAAGCATGGAGAGTTATTGATTAATTTAACATATATACATGAGTCACAAGAGGACTGAATAAATCCTAAGGATTTAAGATATGCATCCAACGCATCATTCCAACATTTGGGTGATTGTTTTAATCCATACATAGATTTATTAAGTTTACATACTAAATCTTCTTTTCCTGGAATAGCATAGCCAGGAGGCTGT
Organism: Caprella mutica; assembly: GCA_947561585.1. Lineage (NCBI taxonomy): Eukaryota > Metazoa > Arthropoda > Malacostraca > Amphipoda > Caprellidae > Caprella > Caprella mutica. The sequence goes on along the minus strand of CANNZV010003142.1, from coordinate 290 downwards.
CTAATATAAACATTTTCTTTAAGATCCCCATTCAAAAAAGCAGTATTGACATCCAAGTGATGTACAAATAATTTTTGGTTAGCTGCTAAAGATAACATGGTTCGCACCGATTCAAATCTCACTACAGGAGCAAAAATTTCATCATAGTCGATTCCAGGTCTCTGTAAAAAACCCTGAGCGACTAATCTAGCTTTATATGAAACCACTCTACCATCAGATCCCTTTTTTCTTTTAAACACCCATTTAGATTTAATTATGTTTAAATCTGAGGTAGGTTTTACGAGTTCAAA
>CANNZV010003141.1:0-71654 GCA_947561585.1 Caprella mutica | reverse complement strand
CATGTCTTATTTATAAACCTACGTTAGGTACTGTATTTTGACAAGTTGTTAGTTTTTGTACTAAACTAATGTGTACCAAATTTCAAGTAAAAATATTGAATATATAAGGAGAAATAAATACATAGGTATATAAGAGATTGGCAACTGAGTGAGCTGAACTGTTATTGGATGGAGTGTGAACCAATCATAGCTCGCGCATTTGTCTCTACTACATAAAACGTGGACACATTCTTGCGTATTGGGTAACCAATCTGTATTTCTACGTTGCCACACGTCACTAGTTAAAGTACAATTAATTCCATAATTTACGCCGATACGTAAAAATTTAACTTTTGAATTAAAAAATATAGTTGGTATTTATGTAGGAACAAAGTCAAGAACGGCCAGTAAATTTAAAGAAATGACATGAAATATGTAAAGTAATATAAAAAAGATAGGCCTATAAAACATACGTCAAATTCATTAGGGTTAATATAATAAATTTATAATAATAATTATACTGTGACTTCATATGAATACATAATAGAGGATTTGCACTGGTAGAGTTGCTATTTCATGAAATACAACTAATTTCGAGAATTTACTAAATAGGAATGAGAGATTCATAGAAAACTTACGAATATTTGTGTAGACTAACCTAAATATGTTCACTATACAGAGCTATACCGGATTTTACTATTCAGCGTGATTCACTATACAGGAGTTCACTATAAGGGAGTTCCACTGTACTTACTATACTTAATAAGTTAGTATCATTGAATATGACTGAATGAGCATTAAGTATCTTTAAAGTTCCCCTCCAGTCTCCACTCCAATACGTAGTTTAAGTTGTTATTCTGAATTTTCTTCTGACCTCCGAATTTCATGCAAAGAAAAATTAAAACCAACTCTGTCGTCATAACAATGCAAGACAGTGTATCCATATTAAAGTATCCAAGTATCTAATTAAATCATTTTTAAGTTTTTACTTTTAGTTTTCAATTTTTCATTTAGGTATATTACAACATTTTTGATTAATCCGATCTAGAGAACTGATGATATAAAAACTTTTTGCATTTTGTTTGAATATGAATGTACTATAGATACCGTATTATGCTATTCCTATACTCTATTTGCTTGCTTAACTTTTTCTTCTATTCAATATATTAGAAAGGTCAGACAGTGAAGATTACTGTGAATATTTCTCTAAGTTATTTATATTATAACTTATATACATATAATATTATAGTACCTATATATAAATTATAATCAATTCAATTGTAAAGCAAATAGCCGAATATTCGATCTTAAATTATCTGTTCAGCCTACCTACTTAGCTGTCAAAAGTTAGCTCATTTGAGTCATTTCAATATTTTTCTTTTAAAAACCTTCATTTGATATTTAGTATTTCATACATTAGTAAAAGCAAAAGAAAAAAATCATCATTCAAAATAAAAGTAACAAGCTAAGACAAGAAACAAATATTTATAAGATGTTATTGTACGAAGCTTGGTGTGCGCAATTGTTCTCGCACATATTTGATCTCGCTAAGCCGCTATAAGAGTTACAGTTAACTGAGTATAGTGAAATATTCACCCTTATGTACTGAAAAACACTCTTGCATCTAATGCCTGGAAAGATCTCTGATATATTCCTAATATTATTATAGATTTGAATAAATGCTCTTAATATGAGTATATTACCATTTATCACCTTCGTTTTTGTCTAATCGTATGTATTTATGCGAAAAATTAAACGATTGAAAAGAAAGCTTTAAAATCGGTCTTGAATTTAAGTTATTATTATTTTTCCATGAGGACTGGTTAGCCAACGTCTAAGGTACTTGGGGTAGGGTGTTATGTAATGTTGCCTAATATATACGTTTATAACCTTACCTGTAGTTCTACATATTTTAAGCAATTTTAATTGAGATTTGAGGGAACATAAACCGTTATTAAAGAATTAACATGTTAAGATTATTATAAAACTTACCGCTATTCAAGAAAGGATGAATAACGTAATGGAAGAAGAACGGGAAAAGACGCATGTTCTTCGCTTCAGTGTTAAGCAGAAACCTATATGTATACAATAGTAGCCGTGAGGTACGGTACATGTTCAGAACGTAAAATAATTAAATGAACAGGTCAGTTTTCCCCGGGTACGGAGGTTCGGACTTGCGAAAAAGACGTTCCGAACACTGAAGTCCGAACCGTTTTTGAAGAGGTTCCGAATCCGAATGTCCGAACCCATTTTCCAGTCCGAACCGGTTCGCGAATAATGGTTCGCGAACATTCATGCGGAACGCCCAGCTCTGTAACTAAACAATGTTTTGGAGGCTTGGAAACTACTAAACTTCAAAGTTCAAGCCCCTTTTGACCAAATAAATTAGTATGGCTCATAAACTCTCCATTTTTCTCTCCAAATTATCATAAATTCTCTCCAAAATATCATTGTAGGGTCAAGCATGTACCTAAATTGCCAGTCTGCAGAATATGGCCAGTCTGCAGAATGCGTCTCCTCTCCCGCAGAGATTTTAATTTGAGAGACAGTTACTCTCTGACTCTCAGCCAGTCTGCAGAACATGGAACATTTTTAACATTTTCTGTGCGAACAATCCTTAATTTCCTCCTATGTTCACATGTATTTTACTGAGAACAGAAGCCAAAATAGAGGATTTCTTGGAGAATACTTTACCAGTTCCTGCAGTCTGGACTCTCAGTAGCAGATTAAGAATCTCCCGCAGTTAAATTAATGGTAACATAGGAATTAATTCAAAAACTCCCGCAACTAAATTAATGGTAACATAGGAATTAATTCAAGATCTTCCGCATAGCCAGTCTGCAGAATATGGAACATTTTTCCAAGACTCTCTGCGGGAGTTAATTAATTTACTAATTTAGCTGCAGGAGATTCTGAATCTGCTGCTGAGAGTCAGAGAGTAGCTCTCTCTCAAATTAAAGTCTCTGCGGGAGAAGAGACACATTCTGCATACTGGCCGCAGAGATCTCCAATTTCTAAAATTCAATCAAAAACTCCCGCAGAGAGCCAGTCTGCACAATGAGTCTTTTCTCCCGCAGAGATTTTATTTTGAGAGACTAGAGAGAGTTACTCTTTGACTCTCAGCAGCAGATTCAGAATCTCCCGCAGCTAAATTGATGGTAACATAGGAATTAATTCAAAATCTCCCGCAGCAAAATTAATGGTAACCCAGTCTGTATTTGGTGCACAAAATTCCACTGACTTTTGCTAAAAGGCAAAAGCTGAAAAAAATCCATAATATATTTCCATTAATTTAGCTGATCCACCAACATTTTCCCAATTTATCCACCGAAAATTAATGGTAACATAGGAATAAATAGCTGAAATTCCACCGACTTTGCCAGAATATTATTTTCAAAGAGGAAAAAATTCCACCGACATGTCGGTGGAATTTACCACGAAATACAGACTGGAATTGGTAACATAGGAATTAATTCAAGATCTCCCACAGAGATCTCCAATTTCTAAAATTCAATAAAAATCTCCCGCAGAGAGTCTTGGAAAAATGTTCCATATTCTGCAGACTGGGGCCAGAGAGTCTTGGAAAAATGTTCCATATTCTGCAGACTGGGAATATGGGACATTTTTAACATTTTCTGGCCAAACAATCCTTAATTTTCTCCTATATTTAGGTACATTAATTTTACTGAAAACGGAAGCCAAAATGTAGGATTTCTTGGAGAACAGTTTACCCAGTCTGCAGAATGTGTCTCTTCTCCTGCAGAGATTTTAATTTGAGAGACTGTTGCTCTCTGACTCTCAGTAGCAGATACAGAATCTCCCGCAACTAAATTAATGGTAACATTGGTATTAATTAAAAATCTCCCGCAGCTAAATTAATGGTAATACTAATATAGGAATTAATTCAAGATCTCCAGCAGAGATCTCCAATTTCTAAAAATTCAATCAAAAACTCCTGCAGAGAGTCTTGGAAAAATGTTCCATATTCTGCAGACTGGCAGTTTACCAGTTCCTGCAGGCTGCCAAGTCGCCAGTATATTGGCGACTTTTGAGGGGTTAAATAAATTGGAAAACCTGTAAATAACAAGTAAATCACTCCTAAAATAGTCTCAAGAGATACACATGCATCGGGCATGAAGCATAAGGATGTTTCCAAGAGTAAAATGTTCACTAGGAAGCCAAATTTCTCCTTTAAGGGGACTGTCCCCAAATTTTTGAAAAGTTTTTTATTATTGAAGTTATGGTTCTGAAACTTTGTATGTATATATAAAATTGAATTCCCTATCGTTTTTGTTCATGACATTTTTTCGATTAGACCCATAGAAAACGAGTTATTCGAATTTCGAACCATTTTCAAAAACCCCACATCTGTTTTTTGGTTGAAGCTAGAGCATTGCGGTTTTTTGCATTCAATTCTCCATACTGATATCTACAATACAATTTTCTTCGATTTTTGATTGTTTGAATGGGTTTTCTAAATTTCGACTTTTTCATAAAAAGTAAAAAAAAAATTGAAAAAAAAATTTTCTACAACAAATTCGAAAATCAAAGATCGTATAAAATCATATTGTAGATATCATTATTGAGTATCGAATAAAAAAACCGCAATGCTCTTGCTTAAACCAATAAACAGGAATATGGTTTTGAATTACAAGATTTGTAGATCTCAGAATTAGTAGGAATTTCCTTTCAAAGTTTGATGATCTGACACGCAGCATCCATCCGCTTCGAAGGTTTGGGGCTAACTGAGCAATCTTTCTTTGCATTCATTGGTGTGGGCATGTTATAGTGTTAGGTTAGATACCAGATATAGCGAGATAGTTAATTATTACGAATTATAATTGGCTGAGAGATGGTTTTTAGAGTACATATTGACTCCCTACCCCCTGGCCCTCTTTTCCCTTTCTCCCTCTCCCCAGGGGGGTTAGAGTTATATTCTGGTCTGGTATTTTGCACACACTATAAGAAGGTTAAAAAGCAACTATTTACACAATAAAAAAAAAGATAAAATTTTGAGATTTCTTCGTGGACGGTCTCCTTAAAGTATCTTAAATGTGGCGACCTGGATCCATTTTCTCACTAAACTGGCGACTTTCCTGCCACACTTTAAAACATGGGCTGCAGTCTGTGCAAGTTGCCAACTTGCCATGTTATAAACTTTTGAGGGATTAAATTAGTTGAAAAACATGTAAATAACCACCATGTATGATGTTACAGAATATGTCAGTTAAAGCCAATTAAATGGCTTATATTTCAAATAGTCAAAACTTATATATGCCAGTCTGTAAAGTACAGCAGGATTTGTGGACAGTGGATTAATCCTGTGAACAAAACCTATTTAATTCCTATGTTCCCATGTTATTTGCTGCGCCCTAATCCCAATTTCTGGAAAAAAATCCTGGGTCTGAGCCAGTCTGCAAAGCACGCACAGTCAGTCTCCGGATATTTAATTTATATGGCAATTTGTCTCCAAAGATTTTAAAATTTCTCTGTAAAATGACCAAAATTTTTAAAATACTCTCCTATGTAAACATAGAAATTAATTGGGAAATTGTTGCCGGATATTTCAGGAGACTTATTTCAAGGCTTCAATAGTTGCCAGATTAACTTCAAAACTTCATGCATCTTTTGCAGACTGGGGTCTGAGGAGACCTTCTTTTCAGACTGGCATATTGGCTTTAAATTTTGAATTAATTCTTATGTTCCCATATTAATTTTGGCTTGAAATCTTTAAAAATTGTGCCTAATTGGCTAGGCTTAGAATTTTAGTGAAATTTTGGCTCAAAAATTGGCTTAAAATTTTCCAGCCTCTGAAACTTGAAATAACCAGACTGCAGAAACTGGTGTAGAGAAAGAGATCTCTTATTCTGTTTGTAACAAAATTAATGTAAATATGGGGATTAATTCATAAGCGTTTGTAGCGAAATTAATGTAAATATAGGAATTAATTCAAAATTGTTCAGAGAGAATATCCCAAATATCTCCCACATTCTGCAAAAAAAAAGATAAAAATCCACCATAAATTTCCAATAATAATGAATAATTTGGCTGATCCACCAACATTTTCCCACTTTATCCACCAAAAAATAATGGTAACATAAGAATAAATAGCTATAAATCCACCGACTTTACCAGAATATCATTTTCAAAGGAGAAAAATACCACCGACAAGTCGGTGGAATTTACCATGGAGTACAGACTGGATTAGTCTAGAATTGATGTACATGCATCAGACGTGAAGCATAAGAACCAGACTGTATTTCAGGGTAAATTCCACCAAATTGTCTCTATTGAAAATAATATTCTGGCAAAGTCGGTGGATTTCAAAAAGTCAATGGAATATTTTGCACCAAATTGGCAAATACAGAATGGCCTAAGAATGTTTCCAAGTGTGAAATATTCAAAAAGAAGTCAAATTTCTCCTTTATAGTATCTTAAATGTTGCAACCTTGAACCGTTTTCTCACTAAACTGGCGAGTTTCCTGCCACACTTTGAATTATGACTGGCAAGTCTGCAGAGCCACCAAGTAAAATAGTATGTCTCATAAACTCTCCATTTATCTCTCCAGCTCTCTCCAAAATTTACCAAATTTCTATCCAAGATGATCGAATTTCCATAAATTCTCTCCAAAAAAAATAACATAGTAGCATAGGAGAAAATTAGATATTTTTGCCATTTTCAATTGAAGGGCTCAAAATAGCTGTCACAAACTCACCATTAAAATGGCAAGTTTGCACATGCTTTATTACCTGGCAGAGCCAGAATATGGGAGATATTTTGGATATTCTCTCCTAACAATTTAGAATTAATTCCTATATTTACATTAATTTTGCTACAAGCACTTCAGAATCAATCCCTATATTTACATGAATTTTGATACATACAGAAATTTATAAAATTTAATTATAGAATAAGAGATCTCTACGAACACTTTAGTGACTTTACCAGTTTCTGTTTCTGCAGACTGGGGAACTAGTAAACTGTTCTCCAAGAAATCTTCCATTTTAGCTTCTGTTCTCAGTAAAATATATGTAAAAATAGAAGCCTCCAGACTGGGAAATTAAGGATTGTTCACACAGAAAATGTTAAAAATGTCCCAGTTTGAAAAGTATAACAGGATTTGTGGATTAATCATTAATCCTGTGCCAAAGCCATGTTTTCAAGTGTGGCTGGAAAGTTGCCACATTTAAGATACTTTGTAGAAGAAATTTGACTTCCTATTGAAGATTTTACACTTGGAAACTAAATTATTCATCAAGTTTGATACATATGTATCTCTTGTGACTATTTTATGAGTGATTTTAACTTATTTATAGGTTTTTCAACTTATTTCACCCCTCAAAAGTCGCTAGTATACTGGCGACTTTGTCCATACTTTGAAAAATAGCGCCCAAGTCCTATTTAATTCCTATGTTCCCATGTTATTTGCTGTGCCTAAATCCCAATTTCTGCAAAAAATATCCTGGGTCTCTGCACACCTACTTTTCAGACTGGAAAATGTCCCATATTCTGCAGACTGGCTCAAATTAACTTGTCATAAACTCGCCATTAAAATGGCGAGTTTGTACATGTTTTATTAACTGGTGTTTTGAGTCAAATTTTCAGATACATATCTAAAAGACTAAAAGCTGAGCTGCGCAACATTGTACTTTCTATCAGATAGGTAATTTATTTATGATGTATGGTGTGAATTTGATATTTGTTGTATTAAATTAATGACTAACAGTACCTGAATCCATTGTTTATACCACCCAAAAGTTCAAAAGCCAGTTTATACTTTAATTCTTTGATTGAGATCCAGTCTGAAAAGTATGACAGGATTTGACAATTAAACCTGGGACCATGCAACTGTATCCTGTATGATTGTATCTAAAAAGCCAGTCTGTAGAAACTGGTTAAGTGTTCGTAGACCAGATTGTATTTCATGGTAAATTGAATTCTACCAATTTGTCGGTGGAATTTTTCCTCGTTGAGAATAATATTCTAGCTAAGTTGGTGGATTTTTAGCTATTTATTCCTATGTTACCAAATTACCATCAATTTTCGGTTTCTAAATTAGGAAAGTCAGTGGGTTTTTGTGCACCAAATACACATGACTGAAAAGTATAGCAGGATTCGTCGATTAATCCTGCGACCAAGTCCTATTTAATTCCTATGTTCCCATGTTATTTGCTGCGTCCAAATCCCAATTTCTGTAAAAAAAATCTTGGGTCTGTGGAGATTCTCTACTATCACTTACCAGTTTCTGCAGACTGGCCTATTCTTAAAATAATCTCAAGACTCAACACAAACATGCCACTGTTATCAAACATTTCAAATTTTCAATCATGGCTCACTAGTGACTTTAGAACTGGAGATATTCTTTTCAGACTGGCAAATACAGACTATTTTGTAGAGATCTCTTATGTAGCCTATTCTATTTCCTGTCTGCAGAAACTGGTAAAGAGTTCGTAGAGATATCTTATTCTGCTTGTAGTAAAAGTGTTCGTCCCAAATAAATGGATATCCCAGGTAATAAAGTATGTCCAAATCATGTTTCAAGCTATGCCCAAGCCGCCAGTATAATCAACTATATTTGTGACCTTTGAAGGGTGGAGTAAGTTGAAAAAACTGTAAATTGTAATTAACTGTTCCAATGTCCAATGAGGTATATTTGCAGAGGTCTCCTTTGCTGTCAGTCTCCTTTGCTGTCACTGTTACATCACTAGTAAAATAGCCTTAAAGGATGCACATGCATCAGACATGAAACATGATGCTGTTTTCAACTGTAAATTCTTCACTAAGAATCCAATTATCTTCTTTAAGAGCCAGTCTGCAAAGCAGTCATAAGTGTTACTTGTTGAAACATTTGTTTATTTGACGCTCTATCCAAGTGGGGTACTAGCGTACCTTTAAAATTAATTCTAAGGGTTTTGAAGCTGCTCTTTACGATGGCATAATCAAAACATGTATTTATCTCTTTTTGGTAGTTTCAAAGTTACTGTTGGTGCGTAAAGATGCCCATAAATATCCAATGCATAAGGACACCTGCTTCGGCGATAAAGTAATGATTAATTTTTTAATACATAAAATAAATATTTAGAGAATTGGAATCGTGCTTTGCCTTTATCCAAGAATCTGAATCGGCAATAAAATTGGAATCGTCCCATCACTATATGTTAACCATTAAATTTGAGAGAGGAGATATGGAAAAATGTTGCAGGATCAGCAAGAAGTTTGTCAGCTTTTTTTTTAGACTTTTTGAGAAGTTAATTGAGTTTAGGACACTAAATACAGATTGGATCATGGCCATGATTCATAGTAATGTTTAATCATTCTCATGTAATTGCTTAAAGTTCTCAAAAACCGTTTTGTATCCGCATGGAAACCTAAAGATAACTAATCATTTTTCTATTGTGTTATTATCAATATTACATTCTTCTTATTACGTAACCCCAGAAAGTTCAGAGTTGCATGTTTAATGATGAAAAACCGACAAATTATGTGCTGTCTCTACCTTATTTTGTCATGTATTTTATATATAATTGTGCAACTTTCATTGTTTAGATATCAATTAATTTCACTTCTTTTTTTCAGACAAGATGAAAGAAGATAAAGTAGATACATATAGTCACTCAATGAATGACAAACAAAAATCAGCTCTGGATCATCAACTTCCAAGTCATGATTCACTTTCATCTCAAGAACTTGCTAAAGAAAATCAACATGAAAAATCTATTGAATCTGATTGTTCTGATATGCCAAATCTGAAGGTGAATGAATCATTTGGTGATACAGAAAGTGACAGTGAAAAACTCCTTGTCCAACATATGGCGACGGTGATGGAGAGCTGTGATATCTTGGACACTTCCTTACCAGATCTGTATGGGGAGGACATTGATGAACAGCTTCTTTGTAATGAAATGATGTTAAATTCTATTGATAAGAACATTATTGATGGAAGTACAGTTGTTGGAGAAAACGACTGTAATGGTGTGATTGGAAATTCTGATAAAATCCTTGAAAATAATTGTTTAAATTCCAATGTTGATATCAAGAACAATGCAGAAGAACATATAAATGGTGTTAATGCAGAGAATTTAAATTATGAAAGGGATTTGATTAGAGATGGAGATTTCAATGATGCACAGGATGCCATGCTGGCAGAACATGAAGTTGATACTGATACAGTAGAATTCTTTGTAGATGGAAAGAAGGTCGGTACAGATGAAAATGTCATTACTGATGAAGTGGAGGTCTGTGCCGATAAAGAGGAGCTCTGTGCCGATGAAGAGGCGGGCACTCCTGATGAAGTGATGGGCTGTCCTGAGGAAGAGGCAGGCAGTCCTGAGGAAGAGGCAGGCAGTCCTGAGGAAGAGGCAGGCAGTCCTGAGGAAGAGGCAGGCAGTCCTGAGGAAGAGGCAGGCAGTCCTGAGGAAGAGGCAGGCAGTCCTGAGGAAGAGGCAGGCAGTCCTGATGAAGAGGCAGGCAGTCCTGATGAAGAGGCAGGCAGTCCTGATGAAGAGGCGGGCAGTCCTGATGAAGAGGCAGGCAGTCCTGATGAAGAGGCGGGCAGTCCTGATGAAGAGGCGGGCAGTCTTTATAAAGAGGTGATCTGTGCCGATAATGAACTCTTTGTAGGTAACAAAAATTGCAGTGAGGATGAGAAAAATAAAGATGAATATGATACCTGCAATAGCAAGAATGATTTTTCTGATACAGAAAATGAAAGCACTCCAGGAAACGACCTAGTGGAAGCACTTGATTCACAAAATGATCTTTGTGGTGAAACTTCAGTTTACAAAAAATTATTCAATAATAGTAGCATATCTATAGAAACTAAAAAAGTATCTGCAAGAAATAGAGATACTGAAAATGTCATTGAGACTATTAATATCTCAGTGAATGACCAAAAATGTTCCATGAACAAGCCAACTGTGTCGGAAGATAAAACGTCTAATGCACTAGGAGAATCTCATATAAAATTGAAGATTAAAAATGCTTCCTCTCTTCATTCTGATAATGAGATGGCTGATAATGGTGAAACAGTGAATCCTGCAGGAATGGACATTGATAAGACCAAAGACTCTCTTCCACTTGACTCCATTGGAGAAAGTATTAGTGTATCACAATACACTGGTGACGCAAGAGATGTTACTCATAAGAGAGATGATGAGAAATTAGCTATCATTCAAAGAAAAATGCAGAGTTCTGTGAACGAATCCTCAATACGAGAGTCTGAGCTCAGTCCAAAGAAAGTTAATAGGATGTATTCTCATAGACACTTACTACCTTTCGATGTGAGTGTGAAACTTACGAAACTGCCTGATAATTGTCATTCTCCAGTAAGGATAACTAGTGACCTAAAGACTGGCAAAATAGGTTTAGTTAGCAGCATTAATAATGCTAGGTTTGAATTACCAAATTCCAGTTCTCCAATCAAGTACAAGAGCCAAAACATTGATAGTTATAATTCTATTGGCTATAACTTTTCCAAGTCTATCTCTATTACAGCAGCTACTTCAAACATTAGTCATGCTGATCCTAATGTGAAGCCTAAAAGACCTAGAGGAAGACCACCTAAGAAAAAAAATCTAATGGTTAATCCTCTTGGTCGTGAGAACAATGAGGAGTCTATGTCAGTTTCACGTGAAGGGAAAGAGGAGTCTATGTCATTTTCATGTGAAGGGAAAGAGGAGTCTATGTCAGTTTCACGTGAAGGGAAAGAGGAGTCTGTGTCATTTTCATGTGAAGGGAAAGAAGAGTCTATGTCAGTTTCACGTGAAGGGAAAGAGGAGTCTCTGTCAGTTTCATGTGAAGGGAAAGAGGAGTCTATGTCAGTTTCATGTGAAGGGAAAGAGGAGTCTATGTCAGTCCTGAGTAGTTCTGTGAAAAGAAAGCTCCATCAGGTAGATATGAATGGAATGTCATTAAATGAAACTGAAAAGAAGACTGCTTTTCATGATGAAATGTTAAATTCAGACATTGCAGAAGAGTCTCGATCTGTCATTGATGAATTTTCAATGAAGAGTATCCCACAAAACGAAAGCATGAATTTTGACATTCGAGAAGATGATATAAACTCCATTGAAATCGATCAGAGTCAGGTGGAAGCATTCGCTATGAACCAATCCTCAGATGAACTACCAAGGAGTCTTTTTGATGAAATTCCTCATTTTGATAGTCTCGCAGAAAAGAAACTATTCCTGTTGAACAAAAGAAGGGAATTAGTTAATAGGAAAGATAAATTAGATGTGAAGCTATTAAATTTGGCTAAAGAGAATGAACAATTACAAATAATCAAAGATGCTGTGGACAACGGCAGTATGAGTTTCGAAGAGCTGGAAAAGGCTCTGGAGAATTTAAAGCCAGTGTTGTTGGAACAGCCTATGGAGATGGAGCAGCCTTTGGAGATGGAGCAGCCTTTGGAGATGGAGCAGCCAATGGGGATGGAGCAGCCAATGGAGGTGCCACAACCATCAGATGTGGACGAGTCGTTGGACACTGATCAATTTTCGGATGTGGAACAGCCATCAAACCTTGACCAGCTGTCAGATGGTGACCAGCCCTCAAACCTAAATAAGCCGTTGGATATGGAACAGCCATTGGAAGTGAACCAGCCATCAAATGCCAAGCAGCTTTTGGAGTTAGAGCAGCAGCTTGAAACTACTCATTTCAAAGGCAAAATAAATCCTTCTAATATCAAAGGATTTATTTCACAAACTGTAGTCAAAAATATATCTAAACCGTGGGATTTCTACATCTTAGCACAAATGGAGGACTATAACAGTACAATAATAAGCAAGTCCATCAGAGGAGCTCTAAAAGTGAATCTCACTTTCACCACAAAGCATTTTGCTTCAGGCAGAAAGGGAAGAATTAGAAATCCCCAAATTAACTCCATTTATGACTTTGTCAAAAGAATCACCAGTGTTAGAATGCGAATGAACATCAACTGCTCACCGTATACTTCACCATTGAAATGCACTGCATCTTCCTTCCGTAAGCAGAAAACTACCACAAAGAGCAGATCTAAAACCAGTACCAGTGTGGTGAATGTTGTGAGCACAATTAAGCCAATTGTAGATTCACTTTCCAACTCGAACCAAAGTGAACGTATCTCTGCTGACAATTTAAGTGCTACTCTCAACTCAGAACGATCATATCCAGAACATGAAAATAGTGATGATGATGATGATGATGAAGAAACTTTCATTTCTAGAATGTTGGAGCAGCGAAAGTTGCTTGATGATCAAATTCGAAAAGCTATGGAGAAACCCAAGACGAAATTTTCACCAACTAAAAAACATATTGCAGCTCCTTCAGCATCTTCCAGACTTCAACCAGTGTCACCTGGACCACTAATGGCACCTTCAATGGTTGCTCCAGGACCTCAAATGTCTCCGAAACCTAAAGTGACTGCAAGACCTCCTAAAGTAACTATGAGACCTCCTATGATATCTTCTGGTCTCTCTAATGCCGCACCAGCTGCATCAATTAATCCACCTACTAACGTTTCAATGGTGAGTAACTATTAATAATTCTCCACTTCTTTTCTATAGCTAGATTATTCAATACAATAATCATTCTATTATTTCTAAGCTAATGAAACTATATTTTGAAATATCGTTCTACTAATTTTCAATAGCTAAAATTAATCTTTATAGTGCAATACACCAATTACCAGGTGCTAATTTTTCTTTATAAGTCTGATTTAAACTATGAGGTCCTAGATTTTTGTGTTACATTCACTCGTCTTCATTTATTATCACCTTTTTATTTTTCTTCCATCTGTGACTATACTATGCTCCTCCTGATGTATTATGTTATTGTGGGTACCGTGCTGGTATGAGAATGAGAGGAAAAATTGAATGTGGTGACACCTTCAGGCATCTGATTGCAACATAAGAGTACTATATTTAAGAATTCTGTGATTAATCAAAATTAATTGATTATTAATAAGAATAATTCATCAATTAAAATATTTAAAAAAACTTCTTTTAAATCAGTATTGAAGTTAAAAATTAAAAATATCACAGACACTGAAAAAATACGATATATGTATTTCGGGGGCTGTTTCCTAATTTAAAATTAGGAAACGAACAAAATTCTAAAAAAGTGTTCAGTTTAAATTGTTCATACCTAATATTATCTGCAATTTGAGACCAAGAACAATTAACTTTAACTAAAATTAAAAAGGTGATGAAAAAGTAAAATTGAATTTTGACAATATGTATAGGTATATAAAAAAATTAACATGCATTTTATCAAAAAAAAATTAACAAAAGTTTCTTGGAATTCAATTTTACATATCTTATCACAATTTTGCTACACTGAAATGTAAATGAAAGGAACAGTTTGAAACATTTTTTTTATAGAAATGATCGAATCCTCCCATAAATAAAGATAAGTTTTCTTTAGGAGAGCATCAAAGAAAACTGCTGAAATTTAGTCTCATGGTAGACTAAAATATATAGAACTCATTTATGCAAAATTATGATTATGTGACATTTCTTTTTTTTTTTCACTATATATAATTTCATTGTTAATGTTTTTTTTTTTTTTTCAAACATAAAGTTAAATTCAGTTTCAATCGTTATTAACAATAATCCCTCTGGCTATTGTATATTCCATATGTGGTCAGTAGGCCTGTAACAAAGATATAGCATTGAGTAAAGTTAAATATTATGTACGTACTCGCCAATCTACAGTAGCAACTGCATTAACTTCATTTAAGACCTTTTTTCTGTTATAAAAAAGTAGGGTAGCTAATCACTTCTGTATTGTGCTTAAAGTAAACGGGGCACAATTGCCGGTTCATCATCATTACTCTACCAGGAGCTCATCAACTGTTAACTTGGTAATATATCACAAAACTCCTTTAGTTCCTTTTCCTGTTTTAATTTTCTGTTCTGTTCCAGGCTAAGGGAGAGTTCATCACAAATGCAATCACTGTGGACAACAAGAAGATCCCCGTCTCCATCTACATGACCTCTTGCGGAAAGTTCCTGTACCAGTGCACGCTCTGTCCCTATGAAATAAACGACAAGAACGCCTTCAAGATCCATTACTGGGACCACAACTCTAAAAGTTTTGACTGCCTCATCTGTCATATAAACACCACTTCTACTGAAGAACTTATAGTGCATCATTTAAAACACCGCAATTGCAGTATTTGCGATTTTTCAACTTTGGACTTCAACCAGATGGTGACTCACGAGGTAGCACACTTGACGTGTTCAATATGTGATAAAACTTTTTCAAGTATTAGCGAAGTTCAACTGCATATAAAATCTCATATAGGTGAAGGTGCTGCTCAGAAGTTATTCAGTAAGCAGCAGCAGCTTTATGACTGTAGCAGCCATCACAGCTGTTCAGAGTGCGGAATGCTCTCCACTTCTCTGAGTCTATTAAGCGAGCACAGGTGTACTGTAAATCCCGATGACTTCTCTGTGATCAGCAGCTGCAAGGACTGTAAGTTCACAACTCAAAATATATCGGAGATGTACAAGCACTCGCAACTTCACAAGAAAAATTTGAACAACTTCAAATGCCCGCGCCAGCAATGCAACTTCACAGCTAACACAAAGCTCAATCTTGAACATCATCTTGCTGTTCATAATGCAAAGAAATTCAGTAGTAAAGTGATGATGATGAGGTGTAGTCTTTGTAATTTCCAGTGCGATTCTGTTGCCAGTTTAAAAAAGCATATGAAGTCAGATCATCCCGCTGCCATTAAAGAGCGAGACGTTAGTGGAGAATTAGCTGCAAAATATTTGAAAACGAATGGTCAATCTGCAGCAAAACGCCCTAAAAAAACTGGTTCACCTTCTGCTAAAAATGGTCCACCTAAAAAGAAGTTGAAAGTAAAAGGGGGCAATTCACAGGATTCTTTTCTTCCCAAAGTTGAAGCTCTTGCTATGAAGAAAGAATATCAAAACTATGAAGAAACTGGTAAGAAATGTGATCACTGTCCTTTCATCTCTCCTTCAGAATTAGATTTCACCAACCATGTTCAGATTCATATCCCGGGTCTCATGACATACAACTGCAACCAATGTAAATTCACTAGCAAAAAGAAGCAGATCTTCCAGATCCATATCCAGTCTCACACCAATCGCTTCAAGACAAACCTCAAGTGCGAGATCTGTGATTTCACTGCCAATCATGTCAAAAAGTTGAGCACTCACTACCGGTTCCACGGCTTGAAAAATTCTGAGACTGAGGAGAAGCTTATGAAGTTGTTTGCGACCTAATGGCTGTTTGACGTAAAATCCCTAGCTATTTTCATTTGTAAAAATCAAGACAATTCATTTTATAGCTACTAGGAAGTTCAATACTTATCATGTCATAGTTACTGTAGAGAATTGCTCTCTTTTTATCATTATAGCATTCTCTTAGGACTCATTTATAGATTAATCCCTTCTAGAAAATGCTTGTAAAATTAATTTGAGTTCTAAACATTTCTTTTTTCATTAGGCAAGTTAGAAGTTACACAAATCATCTGTTAATTTCTTTTTCGTCTCTTAAGACATTAATTTAATGTCATTTTTCATTTGTGAGAACGTTTATCCCTGTCTAGACTTTTGTTGTTAGAGTCATAGTGGTCCAGCCAAGAGTGCACAGATAAGTTTTTGGTTTTAGTTCAAGGAAGGTATTATACTAAACTCTAAAATTAAATGAAAGAGAAATGCATTGTGTTTAATAAAATATAAGTCATAACTTCTTCTCTGGTAACACGGCAGACACGAGCAATCACCCGGACAAGTTACGCACACTCTCAAATTACTAGCAAGATTTGGTCAGTTTTTTTTCATGACAACTAGACTTGTCATCTTTTTTGCTCCAAGATGAACCATGCGCTACATAAGTTTGGTTGTCCTGAAGCAGCTGTACGTACGTCATGCGATTGCGTGATACCTTTTTGTCCTCTAGGTTACTATATCGCTTCATTTAACTGAAAAAAATTGATCTGTCCACACTAGCCTGAGTCACCATGTACTTTCACAGGGTTCTTTCATGCATTAAATACTGTATGTCTGACATAGTAATTACAAGTTAATTTTACTTCAGTGATATCTTTTTACTGAGTGTTGTATATTATGACAATCGATAACCAAATCTCTTAAATCATGTGCATTCCATTAATTCGATTCATTTACAATTGAATTGATTTCAATAGAATTTTCTGTTATTTTGTCTCTTTTAACCTGTTACTCTGTTTTTATGAATGTAATTGATTGTGTCAAGTAGGTAGGTACTCTATAGTCAGATGTTAGTTAGGCAAGAGATTTTCACTCAGTGAAATGTGGTATTCTTTGATGAGAGATAGCCATCATAAATGAGATTTGAAGTAAATATTCCATCTGCATTCATGTACCAAATGGCAAATTGTAAAATACTAAATATCATAAATAATGCTGTATTTTAATTATCTTTCTAATGTTAAACCTCTACTAAAGTTAAATATGCCTTTAATGCTATTTGCAGTTTTAGAGGATAGCGCTAGGGTTATGCTCTTTAACTACGAGGTCTTAGATTTTGTGTTAGGTAGACTCGTAGCATTTACTATCACCTCTTCATTTTCCTCTTTCATCCGTGAGTGCAGCCACCGGTGCTTGTGTCCCTTTTCGTCACATTCCTTGGTAACTAACTGCATTCACGGAGTAGCTTTTCTGCATCCATGAGCTTTGTCACAGACTGGTGGTAAGTGACTTTGTTAATTGAGCCACTTTCCTTTTTGTCTGCTTCTTCCTGTCCCTTTTGTTCAATTTCCTTTTGACATCAGCGATGTGCCTTTGGTTCCAAAGCAGACGGTAAATTCTATACTAAATTAATTAATTCAAAGATCTGTGATTATGACATTTTGGTTTCAAAGTGGTAAATACAATTGAAATGCAGTAAGGAAAAGAAGGCGTGTTCTGTGCGTGACGTCATAGCATAAACACTCTAAAATCATATTTAAGACCATTAAAAAGCCTAAATTTATAAGAAATGGTTATTTGCTGAATAACATGATTAGGGTTGTGACTTAGCATATTGGTGAAATAATTCATATAAAAAAGGCATATGCAAATTTTGATATGCATATAGAAAATGTATATGCAAAATATAAAATGCATATGCAAATATAAAAATTGATATGCATATAGAAAATGGTCATTGAAATAAATTAATGATATTCAAATGATAACTTCTACATAAATAAATGAAAATTAACAAGTGAATGAATAAGAGCTAGATTTTCATTCTACTTCAGAAATTTAGATTACTATAGGCTAGGTTATAACGAGGTGGGGACTAGGTTGAACTCTGTTTCTTAATATTCCAGATAATTATCAGAGAGAAAACGTCCCAAACTTCTAAAGAGCATAGAAATATTGAAAGTAAGTCTTGTGTTCATAGATTAAACATTCTAAGTAATGCCATTATCAATTGAGGTGCGAGGCAGGTCAATCTCAAAAGTGATCACAAAGATAAAGAATTTGAAATTTTCTCAAGAATATTTATAAGAGATATAACGTAAAACTTACATTAGTAATCAATAGGGTTGTGACAATATTCTTTTGGCTTAAAGCATTAAAAAAGAAAAAACTATGCTTTTAGCTAATCAAATAGTCCAAGTGACTGCAAATGAAACAAGCTAATTTATATGGTTTGATATTAAGTTTAAAAGACTCCCTACAAACAACGTATATCGATTCGATTGCCTGGAATCGACAGGGCTAGGTGAGGAAACTACCTTATTGAATCATTGGAGCCTGTAAGGCGCTAATTAATAGTAATAATTTTAATAAGCAGTTAACAATTGGACGTAACTACTTTGATGTACTGCCATTTCGTGTTACGCTTTACCTATTGCAAACGGTTCTAGGACGTTTCGTTACATAGGACGATTCGTTACCAGATTTTTGTTCCCGGACGAACCGTTTTTACTACAAATTAAAGCACATACCAGACCTACATTTATTTTCAAGAATTTAAAACAAGCTATGGTCATCAAATGTAATAAATGCTAGATTTCTTTATTGTGCAAGTTAAGTTGACTGTTCACTATTTATTACTTTGGTTACCTCATATAGAATAAACGGGTCTCGGTTCTCATTTATAATTCTGAGACCGAAATTTCAACCAAATATTCCCGAGATCGAAATTTCCGGCCACCAGAATGAACTGTCTGAATTAAACATTGTTTCTCTATATAAATATACCATCAATGAAAACTCTCAATTACAATTAGCCTTATTTCAAAGAAATTAGAACATGTAAAGCTAACCTGAACGCATAAAATGCATATTTTAAGCAGAAAAAGAATATCTTAAGGCATAAAAAGCATATAGGTTTATATAAAGCATATTCATAAAGAATATTGTAACAACCCTAGTAATCAATATTATCCAATAAGGAAGGTTATTCAATCATCAGATACATAAATTAAATTCTGACAGCAGAACCTACACATTAATTGTGCACAAGGCAATCTACATGAAATGATAAAATATTTTGCCCCATCAAATATGGCGAGTCATCTATACCGACTATACGCAACTCTTGTTTCATATGATGTAGAGGGGATATTTTCTCAGAGCAAGAATACTTTAGCTGATAATAGGATGAAATTTAACTTTGAAAACTTCAGATGTACAGTAATAGTAAAATTTAATTTACTTATCGACTGATTTTCCTATTTTCTAAACTAGTGTTTATATTCAATTATATCTATTTCATATACAGGTAAAGCTCGTACAACGAGATCAAATTACTGAAAAATTATAAGTTAGGTGTTGATTGTAATATGTACCTCTGAATATAATCAATGTTTGACTATAGATACTACGTAAACTAATAAAATATTTGTTAAACCATATTATTTAAAGATGGCCGTTGTAGGAGTTGCATGGCCAGAAGAACAGATATTTTGATCTTTTTTAGAAGGTGACCGTTTAAAGATCGTCCGTTGTACGAGCTTTACCTGTATACAAGATACTTCATATTTTAAGTGTAGGGTAAATATAAAATCGTCGGACAGACCCATTTGTCGGACAAATGAGTTCAAATACCAAAATATAAAGAAATTAAATGTCATACGAGACCAGGTGATGGGCAGTCACGTAGAGTTGTGTTTTCTTAACAATCTGATATAATTTTGAACCTACCTTTCGAATATTTGTGAAATAATTTGACTGATAGTGAAAAAAGTTATATTTTGTCAGTATTTGAATGTAGGAAAAATAAAACCACCTTATAGGCTGCTTCCACATCACCGATTTCCGTCCAGCACGTCACCGGTCCGTCTCCGTCACTCTCCTCTCAGTGATTCGGTGTCCGTGAAAAAATATATCGTTACATTAATTTCAACGGACCTATTCACATAGTACCGGCTCTCCTCAGTGATAAAAAATCACTGACCGGTGACGTCCCGGACGGATATCGGTAATGTGTGAAGCAGCCTTATATGGCAAAAGATATTGCAGATGACTTATAGGATCCATGTCGCTCTACCAAAAATAAATGGGTCCTTCAGGAGTGCTGCCATATCTTGGAATAAACCATTTTAAAAAGTTAGGCATGCTAGTTTTGTAATGGTTTGTCCGATAATTCGATTCAAAATTACCATAAATTATTTTTTCGGACAGCTGTCCGAAGTTTCAATTTCCTATTTAATATCAAATCGATTCTTCGGACTACTTGTCCGAATAAACGATTATGATCATTAGAAAAGTTTTTGAAATTATTTACATCCATTTTTTTAATTATCTTCGCAAATTTGCGAAAGGTCATATTTTACCCGCCATTTATTTATTTATCATCTTGTTATTCGCGTAACTGAAAAAGTGTTTAACCAAATTGCCTGAAATTTTGTGAAACGATTAGTCAATGTACAGTGACCTTCTGGTATAATTTTGGGAGCGACATAGTCAAAGGTCAAGGTCATGGTCATTTATAACTCCTCAAAAACTATTTAACCATATTACATGAAATTTGGTGGGACGATAGGTCAATACACAGGAACCATTTTGTTAGAATTTGGGAGCGATCGGGTTAAAGGTCAAAGGTCAAGGTCATTTATAACTCAAAAAGCATTCAACCAAATTGTCTGAAATTTGATGGGACGATTGGTCAATGTCCAGAAACCATCTGGTAGAATTTTGGGAGCGATCCGGTCAAAGGTCAAGGTCATTTATAACTCAAAAACAAAAAGTATTAAACCATATTGGTAGGACGATTGGTCATTATCCAGTCACTAGTTTATTATATTTTGGGAGCGATCGGGTCAAAGCAGCGGCGAAGGTATGCGCTCTACCGAGTGCACACAATCTAGTTGATGATGTTATGTCTTGCCTTAATAATATTGATTGTACTCAGGGCACAATTACATAATACCGATAAAAACTAGCACCATATATGTGCTGATCGAGTCGTACTGGTCCTGTGACTGACCACATCACCTTCCAACATATATTTATTTGCTTAGAAAAACTAAAATGATCATCAAACAGAGTGGCCAAACCTTAATTATAGTCTTTGAAATATTGTGATTTGAAAAAAAATGTTTAATTTTAAGTGGACAGTCACTGTTTTTAAACTGTTTTTTTTAGTAGTAAAGATACAATTTTGAAACTTCTCCCATGTTTATATCATGTCTCATGCACCAACTTGTATATAAAAAAAATACAATCACTACATCGAATAAACAAGAGCGTGTAATTGATGCCAACACATTGCTGATCATTATGCAATTTACCATTTGCCTCTTTTCATGAAAAATATAAAGTAAAATAAATGTTATATGTCTAAATGAATGTAAAAATGTATAATCATGGTCACCTACTTCCCTTTCTGAAATTCGTGAGGGTTCGTCCAAGCCCCATTCCCCTCCACCCGCCTCAATAACTACCTGCAGCGTGCCAGCGTATGCCGTAGAGGTGTCCTCCTTACGTAATAAGGGTCAGATTGGCATACAAATTTGTGAGATTCTTTCTTAGACTACCAGTCTTAATAAAAAAACATAAGAAAAAATAAGTTAAGAAATTCGATTGTTTCATCAATGAGGGATATCGCCTAAAATGTGATGCGCAATTTCAATACGGTACTGTGTCGATGATGCGCGTTTTAAAGCATCAAGTTTCATTAATATTGTTGGGTAAACCGTAATTTGTGTTCCTATCACACACTTAACGGTATTTTGTATTAATTGTCATTACTATATGACGTGTTCGGTGAATATATACTAAATTACTAATACAGATCAGGGATGAAAGTGTGACATCTTGATTATTGCACAAAGTTCTAAAAAGAAGTCTGAAGCCTAGATTGGTTGCAGGTACTGCTAAATTAGGGATAAAAACGAATTTCTTGCTCACGATTTCGTTACTATAATGGTGAGATTTTGATAACATTGGAATTCTAAGGGTGAAATGTACCAGTTTAACAAACCTAGATGACTGCAGCAGTATAGATGCATTTTATCCCGAAGCATCGACAGTTGCGCCAAAAAAAGTGAGCCAAATAAAATAAATTTATGTCACCATAAAAATGAAGAAGTGATGGCCTACTTTGTTATTACAGTAGAAATGATCTTCAATTAAGTAAAGTTATTAACGTAGAGTCTGTTAAACAAGTTTTCAAACAAAGGCAAAGTATTAATATCCTGGGATGTAGCCGAGTCCGTTTTTATCAACCGAGTCTGTTTTCTATTAAAACAATTGAAGACCATTAAAAACAAAGTAACACCACTGCATTGTGTTTGCTTTCTTGGCTCAATTGCCTTGGGGCTCAATTTTCCTGGGCTCAATTTCTTGTGCCTAACTTTTGGTCCACGTCTTCCCCTACAGTCAAACAAAAAGACTCTGATATGTCTCCTGTTAAAAGCCCACAGAGACCATTCTAAGTGTCCCAATACCAAGGGCCTGGGGGCCAACATTCGGCGCCCAAAGGCCAATATGAAAAAAATTACTTCATCATAATTATAAGACTCCAACTTACATAATAAATGCTCTTAAACTTTTCGATGGTGTAAAATATATCATAAATTACAAACTCAACATGCGTCCGAAGTTTTTAAAAACATTTCCATTTTTGTCCGAAATATCGATTTTTCGGTATATATTTTATATATAATTAAAACGTCAAAAATTTATACTAATAGGAAGAAACAAAACTAAAAAATTATTTACATTTCAATCATCAGAATTTAAATAGATGCAGAAATACACGTACACTATCATTTCGAATGAAACAAGACGTAATCGTCCGACCATGAGATTTTTACCTTACTTGAAAGCAGCTTTATAAGAAGTGTTTCAATACATTGAAATTATCGTCAATTTGAAGATATTAACTTTCATTCTACATCCCATTGTTTTAATATTTCTCCAATTAATAAAAAAATGTTTGGTGAAAAATACATGGGCTTCTTAGTAACAGCCAATTTCGAGAAATCCATGGAAATCTTGAATGACAACTTAACTGATATACGTGTAATGTTTTTTAATTGATTATTTGCTCCATATATTTTGCATATGCGTTTTATAAAATGCATATGCGTTTCAATGCAATTCATATTTCAAGCAAATATCACTCAACCCTTCAGCGGGCAAGTATCACTAGAGTGATACACCATTATTTTTCTCGCATAAGTATATTTCTCTCTCTGATGCTTCTGCTCCATTATTTGTCAATGACTGTTATTCTATCTTTGTTTCTGTTAGCAATTTCCTTACAGTCGCACCTGGCAGCTTCTTGGACCTTTGAAGCCTCTACAACATCTACCCTAAAACATATTGCACGATTTAAAACAAAGCTCCCTTCTTCTTTTTCCTAACGTACCAACTGTTTTTAACAAAAGGGAAGAAAGTAACGACCGTAGGATCAAATTTATGTACAAAACAGAGCAGCGGACTGTGAAAAATGTTTAAAAATATTTCGAGATGAAAGTGGCCAGAAAATAACAACTAGGCTCACTTGTTTGAAAACAAGATATAAAAATTGATATTAGGAAACGTAATTTCTTTATTGTTATTAGAGGTTTGGAAAAAAACAGCAAATTAGTGGAATTAGAAAGTCATTTACTGGCCTAATTTGAATATCTATGAAGATTGGTAACTTAAAAAGACATTAGAGGCAAAATAAGTAGAGTGACTAAGGTTCTATAGACAATGTCAATTATAATATTCAACTTCCCGTTAACGTGTATTATGCTTATTCACGTTACAAATTTATGAATTGAAAGTTTGTCTTCGTTCTTCCTTCTTTGACTTTAATACTCAATGAAGCTGTCCGTTAATTCCACCTGCCTACACTCTTCATTACCAAGAGTTTCATCCTCTGTGACTGATGTTCATTTAGAGTTTACATGGAGTTTGCACACCCAATTCCCAGTGACTCCTCACAAGCCCCCATTCTTGGCCAGCCCCTTCCTGTCTTCTTCCGTCCCCCGCTCCCGTGGCTGGCCCTTGGCGCCAGGTGGCTTAGTGACGCCAAATCAATAGAGGGAGACGCTTGGCGCCAGAGCTGCCACAGTAACCATGACTACTCACCCACTGATTTATCACTCGAGAGATGAATGGCATCTGTGCTTTGGGAGACGATGTCACGACCTCATGACGAGTGCGCTACTAAATGTCACGATAGGTGACGAGTGAACTTACCTTTTGTCTGCTCTTGCCCGTGCAGTGGCAGTTTAACCCCCTCCTTCAGTGTTTATGATGTGTGTATTTGTGACCATTAGCGGCTAATGAGGATATAAATATCAAAGGGGGAAGGGGGAGTGCGCGAGACTTTGAAGGTGAACTACCAGTTGGAAATATAAACACCGGAAAGTGAAGATAGAAAATAGAGTGATTAAATGCGGAGGCCTTGGTGTTGATGCCGCCAAGGGTAGGAAAGTACACTTCTCTTGCGGGATTCATTTGATTACTGATATCTATGATCTGTATATTTAGTTACACAGATAGTCATTGAGCCTAAATATCTTTAAGGAGAGCTAGTTTTTATCGTGCCTCAATTTTAAGACTGTTTCAGTCGAATGCTAAACATAATCTTAAAAATTCGCAGACCTAATTATTTTAATACGTTTAATATTGTAATGCTTCATAAAAGTAAATTCATCTTTAAAATACTGTCGTACTTAGAAAATACGTGATAGACTTTTTACATTAAATTATTTTCTACGTCTATTTGAATAGTAAATTATTAATTAAAGAAAGATATAATGTATCTCAGGATATATATAAATTCATAACAATTTTTATTAAAGAACAATAATAGAAAAAGTTGAAATTATGATTACAGCAAAACCTCGTAGTAGACCAGAGTTACGTTCCAAGTTGGCTTGGTCTAGTAGGAAACTGACTAGTAGTTTCCTACTAGACCAACATGTTTTCTACTAGAAAATAAGCGGTGACTGTGCTAACTCCTTTCGTTTATCAAGAATTTAATAACGAATAAAAAAAATTATTTTGAGGGGAACAAACATTCAAGATAAACTAAATATGGTGAAACAAATGAATTTCAATCTTTTTTAAACATAAATAATGACTTCAATAATTTCAAATATTTAATTATAGTATATCATTGGAAGAATTATGAATTAAATACAAGGCTTAATGGTGAGAGATTTACTCATTGGCACATTTAGTTGATTCAACCTGAGACTGTATGATTTCATTGAAGAATTTATAGTTCCACATACAGTGGTTTATAGATCTTCGCATGATTCCACTTCAACAACACTCTGTTTGAGAGTCTCGACATTTTGTTTTTCTTGTTCGTATTCACTGTATACACTGACAAATTGAACAACTTTGCAACATCACTGCTCTTCATACCATTACGGAATTTCTTCAAAATACTGAGTTTCATTTCAATAGAAATCCTTGTTTTAGTTGCACCTGTAACGGTTTATTATTTGCTCTAGAGGACAGTAGTAATATGGTTAAGAACAAATGGAAAGCACTGCAACGAAATGAACCAACCACCGATGAACACAATGATTGATAACAGGCAGCATGATGCTTTTGATGCCGGAGCTTTATTTTGATCTTCTGTAACTGCAATCCACCAGTTTAATTAATTAGCACAGTATTCACTGTGTCTAGTTTTCTGTAATTCTTTTCATCATTTTTTAGCACAGACTCTGCCATGAACAAAATGTTAAACATTTACTCACGTTTACTTAAAATAACAGTAAATAATGAGTAAAATATACTATTCGAAAAGAGATTTATGTCGGAAATATTATTCTAATTATTACTCTTTGTAATATTTTCACCAGAAAATCTTTCAGGTGATATAAAAAGTGTTTTGTCTAGTACGAGGTTTTTTCCAGTACAGTTTCAAAAAAAACTTGGTCTACTAGGAGTTTTTGATGTGCTAAAATGCGTAGTGTATTTATTAAAAGAGAATATCATCGTTAACCGTTCTGAATTCATACGTAGCACTTAGTAGTATTAATTTGTTTTGACATTTTTTAATATGAGATTTGAGCGGAAATTTCGGTCTTAGTTATAACCGTATCAATAAAAACTTATCAGTTCGATTTATCGGAGGTATATGAACAACAATATCCGTCTTACTTCCTAGTTGCTACTTTTAAATCTAAAGAAAAAGAATGTGCGCTGTTTGTTTTAAATATCAGCTAGGTAGGTGTAATTAATCCAAGTTCAAGGAAAGAACAAGAAAAACTTATTATATGTAATAATATTAAATTATTACAAAACATGCAATGTTTGTTTGTAAATTCTAACCGGAAATCAAAACAAAGAGTGTACAATCTTTGTCAGCGTCAGGTTAGTATTTCTTAAAGTTGTTTCACACAGAGTTCAAAAACTTAAAAATTGTATAAAAAACTGATTGAACTCAGCTGTATGCGATTTTCAGATTTCTGATGCTATAGAATAAAGATCTTAGTTCTATAATGTGATAAGCTTATTCTTTCACGGAGCCTGGAGAAGACCTTTAATGCTGAACAATTGAAAAGTTATATTGAATTAAAGGACAATACGACGTAACAAATATCAATAGTAAAAAAAATGTGATGGTCAGCCCTTCACCATTAAATATATTTACAAGCACTTATCGGCTCCTTTGAAGGAAGAAATCTATATCAAATCATGAATAATATATAATTTTTCTCCCTCAAAATTAATCTCTAATAAATTATATTCGAACGTGCTAGAAAGTTTCTTTTCATAATGTCCGAGGTAATAAAAATCCCCTCTCAGTTTTATCTTCATTTGAAGTCAATTTAGTCAATTAATAATGTCCACTGATCAGTAAAGATATTTTACAGTAGTTCCCTCTTTTGGAAAGTGCAGTAGAAACCTTTGTACGTGTCCCCTAAGCTTTAGAGAGTGCAGTAGAAACCTTTGTATGTCACCTTAGCTTAAGAGAGTGCAGTAGAAACCTTTGTATGTCCCCTAAGCTTAAGAGAGTGCAGTAGAAACCTTTGTATGTCACCTTAGCTTAAGAGAGTGCAGTAGAAACCTTTGTATGTCCCCTAAGCTTAAGAGAGTGCAGTAGAAACCTTTGTATGTCACCTAAGCTTTAGAGAGTGCAGTAGAAACCTTTGTATGTCCCCTAAGCTTAATAGAGTGCAGTAGAAACCTTTGTATGTCCCCTAAGCTTAAGAGAGTGCAGTAGAAACCTTTGTATGTCACCTAAGCTTTAGAGAGTGCAGTAGAAACCTTTGTATGTCACCTAAGCTTAAGAGAGTGCAGTAGAAACCTTTGTATGTCCCCTAAGCTTAAGAGAGTGCAGTAGAAACCTTTGTATGTCCCCTAAGCTTAAGAGAGTGCAGTAGAAACCTTTGTATGTCACCTAAGCTTTAGAGAGTGCAGTAGAAACCTTTGTATGTCACCTAAGCTTAAGAGAGTGCAGTAGAAACCTTTGTATGTGTCCCCTAAGCTATAGAGAGTGCAGTAGAAACCTTTGTATGTCCCCTAAGCTTAAGAGAGTGCAGTAGAAACCTTTGTATGTCACCTAAGCTTTAGAGAGTGCAGTAGAAACCTTTGTATGTCCCCTAAGCTATAGAGAGTGCAGTAGAAACCTTTGTATGTGTCCCCTAAGCTATAGAGAGTGCAGTAGAAACCTTTGTATGTGTCCCCTAAGCTATAGAGAGTGTATGGACAAATGACACGCGGACAACTGCCATGCACTATATTATAATTTTATTTCATGCGATTCGTAATGCGCTTGTAAACTTTCATGGAATTAATGTTTTGTAAAGAATATTATTATTTTAACCTAAAAATTAAGTACAATAATATTAATCGTATAATCCAAAATTTTGCACGAAGAAGTATAAAAATTGATATTGACGGTAGATTCAGAATTTAATGTTGAAGTATGCCAAATTTATATCTTTTTTAAATCATATTACTTCACATTTAACTCATTAAGCCCCTTAAACAATCAAATGGCTGACAAAAAGGTTAATATCTATAGATGCAAAACTTTCTTTTCAAACATTTCAAATACAAATAATAGTACAAACAGAATCTCTACAGGTTACAATTTCCAGTGAGTGTGATTTTGCATCTTATTATTAAATAATTAATATTTTTTATTTGTAAAAACTTACTCTGTTGTTAGATTCAGGTTTAGAAACTGAAGTAGAGTAATCAAATTATTTCTATGTTAAAAAATTTCTTACAAAGAACACTTTACTCGGTAACTTTGAAATTTGAATTTGTTTTTCTATCGTTTCTTTGTTCCTAGTTCCCACTGATCAAAAATCCATGGAATACATGTTATGAATATTTGAAAATTTTCATATTATCTGAATAGTTAATACTGAAATATGTTTTATTAAATTTGTTATACTAATGACAAATCAAAATTTCAATTAACTCATATATGCTCAGTGTTGTGTGAACGCAACTCTTAAATAGTAGGATGCAAAACCACACTCACTGAAAATTTTAAGCTTATATGTTTTTTTTTTATTCTGAAATGTTTGAAAAGAAAGTTTTGCATCTTTAGATTTCAATCTTTTTCTCAACCATTTGATCATTTAAGGCGTGAAATGTGAAAGAAAATGATTGTAACAAAGGAAGAAATTTAGTATTACTTCAGTATTAATTTCAATGCTTCTTCATTCACAATTTCAGACTATACGAATAACATTTTTATACTAGAATATTAGGTTAAGTTAATAATATACTTCACATCAAATTAATTCTAAGAAATGTTAAGTTTACAAGCGCATTACAATTTTCACCCAAAATAAAATTATAATATATTGCATGGCAGTTGTCCGCATGGCACTTGTCCTAGAGCCCTTATTATAACGTTCATATTATTTCATATTAACGTCTTCTATTTTCCAATAATCACGAATAAAAAGAGATTCTGCGACTGTGGAGTTCAATTTTCGAAAAAAAAACAAGAATGAGACAAGAGAAAGTGAATTAGGAGGTTCCACTGTACCACAAAATGAGAGTCAATTCGTATTTTTTTCAGAAGAAATATTAAAGAATGTATAATATTGTACTACATTTGTCAAAACAACTATTATGTACATTGTACATATCTCACCGCAGTGAATATGCACTTTTACTACCTAAAACTGCTCTGAAATGCCGTACCGTGAGTATTTCTTATTGGTAGTTATATTTTTTTTAAATTCTTATTTATGTAATTGTAATTCATTGTCAACTGAATAAGGAATACTGAGGCCTTCTTGTAAGTTTGCTTATTCAAGTTGATGAAGTAAATCATTTTGTATATTTATTATGGTTATACTGGGCTATATTGTTATTATAATGCTTTGACCTACATCCATGATCATTGTCAGAGACTGGTGGTAGGTGACTTTGTTCATAGAGTCACTCTTCTCTCTGACTGCTTCTTGCAGTCCCTTGTATTTAATTTCATTTTGACGTCAGCAGCGGTATGGCCTTTGGTTCCGAAGCAGACGCTAAGCAATTAATTACCTATAATAATCCGATGATGAGTAATTATTACATGCTTTATCATCACCAGGGTTGTGACAATGTGCTTTACAAATCATAGATCACAGACGAAATGAAATGGTATCGAGTACTACATACCGCTGGCGTAGAACCATTCACTACTCTTTAATTCTCTCCGTCTATAATATTTTCAGGATGTATAATTTCAAAAGCACATTGTCACTACCCAAATCATTACTCAGGC
Organism: Caprella mutica; assembly: GCA_947561585.1. Lineage (NCBI taxonomy): Eukaryota > Metazoa > Arthropoda > Malacostraca > Amphipoda > Caprellidae > Caprella > Caprella mutica. The sequence goes on along the minus strand of CANNZV010003141.1, from coordinate 41,536 downwards.
ATACCCTCACTGGATGGGAATACCCTTTCGAAACTGGAAATCCCTACCTACCCCCACCACCTCTGAATGAGTCTGTCCCCTTTAAGGGGGGCGGGGGGTGAGACATCAGCCAATGGGAAGGCTTCCCTCTCCACCAATCAGAGCAGAGCTTTTTTCTCTTAGGATAAATGTTTAAAACATTAAAAGGAGAAGAGTAAGAAGGATGGTGATGGACATACTCTGTAATATTCCTTAGTTTGCTTTATTTATTGCCTGCTACTTTCACACTACTACACCATTAGTTATTTATTGAATTATCTATTTGTTTACTATGTTTTTATTTACCTATTATTTTATATATTTATTTATTTCTCTGGTCATTAGAAAAAACAATGGAATAAATTCCTGTTGTTTTTATTCACTAGGATAGACGTCTCAGTATACACAGACACTCTCAGTACTCGGAAATTAGGCCCCTAGGATAGATCATGACAAATCAATCACCCACTTCCCGAGTACTGAGACGGGGTTCTAGGTCCATTCGCCGAAAACACATTCACCGAAAAAATGACAATAACTTCCCTAAATAAGGTATACTTATTTTACAATAAAAAACAGCAAAGTATACATTTTGTCACTATCAAACCTGGCCCCACCTCCCCAGCTGGACCGCTAACCTAACCATAGGTGGACAATATCTCTTTATATTTATAGCATATAGTGGTTTTTAAGTCTTAAGATGGAATTTCTTTTACGAGGTTTTTTGCATAGTCATCCGTATTTATTTTTTCAAAAACATCATTTTTCAAAGATTTCTATTTATAATAAATTCGAACTCTTTATTTTTCGAAATTAATCAAACTTTGAAACCCAATTTAATGGCATCTGGTGATTTGGGAGGAACCAACTTTAAAAATAACTACCGTTGATAAAAACAAAAACAATATTGCAATTAATTATAAATTGAAATTATGATAGTTTACGGTGAAATATCACCAATATTTAGCGTATTTAATGATCCCATCTTTCTAAATTTGTTTATTAAAATCAAAGTAGATTAAATTTTAATAGTCACTAAAACAGTAATACTATAATTGAAAATTTTAATTTTCATGTCTATAATTCTTTTATTTTCATGATTAATATTTTTCACAACATTGTTTCAATCGTCTATGTTTTTAAGATTAATTGACCACAATAGCAGTAAACAAACTATTTCAATTAGTTAATAATTATATATATGAAGAAATATATAAAAATTCATCACATTAAGAAAATTTGCCTTATATAATAAATATAATTTTCTCAGTCAATCTAGCATGGGAAATAAAAATATTTATTCCTGGGATATTAAAGGAATATCCCAGGACTAAATCCTTCCTGCTTCCCCCCCCCCCCTCGAGTCCCCCTGTCAGGTCATTATCCAATCATGAAGTGTGCAGTACAACAAACTAGCGAATACAACAAACTACATTACGGCTATCTTTGACCAAAATTGGCTAAAAGGCTTAAAAAACAAGAGTTTTTCAAAGTAATTTTAATTAAATTTGGTGGGGGTCGTCAAATGGGAACAATCCAAGCCACTTTCCTTTCCGACTGCTTCTTCCGGTTCCTTGTATTTAATTTTCTTTTTATGTTAGCAATATGGACTTTGGTTCTGAAGCAGACGTTTAATCCTTACTAAAATTAAATAAAAATAAAATTGAAATCAGACTAAAGGCACTACCTAGTCTGTTTTCTCTTTTTATGAAAGTGTTATTGTTAGAAGTCTAGAGTCCTGTTCACCTCTAATTATTATCCTTGGTAACGTGGGTTGGAAAAGGACCCTAGAAACTATTGTGCTGATCACTTCATTTGTATGGAGTCCTGAAGCCGAGAGTTGGAAATAAAATTGACGGCGAAAATTACTTACAACGAATTTTCTTGCGGTGAAATTTTCTACGGCAAATTTTCTTGCGGTGAAATTTTCTACGGCAAATTTTCTTGCGGTGAAATTTTTAAAACCCCAATTTGACCGTTATTTTTTGAACCGATTTGACTCTTTCTTCTGGTCAAAATGACCAGAAGAAAAGGTCCAAATGACATTATTTCACAAAGTCTTATTAACTATCGAGATTTGAGCCGCTGTGACATCTTTATTGTATTTTTTATTGTTGAATACTACTATAGTATCTTTTCAATCAATATAATAAATAATAATTATAATGTAATACGTCATAAAGTATTGGATGGAAAAAGCAATAAAAATATTTCAGTAGTTATTTAGTAAACGTCACAATCGAGTAATTTTTGAATGTGTACATTCAATGCAATGTATCCCACAGCCTTGGATACCACATCCCTTCCTCCCAAATCCTTGGATACCGCATCCGTTTATCCCACATCCTTGGATACCACATCCCTTCCTTCCAAATCCTTGGATACCGCATCCCTTCCTTCCAAATCCTTGGATACCGCATCCCTTTATCCCACAGCCTTGGATACTGCATCCCTTCCTTCCACATCCTTGAATACCGCATCCCTTCATTCCACACCCTTGGATACCGTATCCCTACAGGCTATATCTCACACCCCTGGATACCGCATCCCTCCTCCAGGCCATCTGCCGCACCCTTACCCATAGCTTGTGTCTCTTCTGGCGAACTGCCAACAAACGGGTCGATGAGAAAACCACCCGGAAAAAAAGCGCCGAGAGAGAAAATACCTAGAAAAATACCTAGAGAACTATGCTACCTAGAGAACTACCTACCTAGATAACTACCTACCTAGAGAACTACCTACCTAGAGAACTACCTACCTAGAGAACTACCTATCTAGAGAACTACCTACCTAGATAACTACCTACCTAGAGAACTACCTACCTAGAGAGCTACCTACCTAAAGAACTACCTACCTAGAGAACTACCTACCTAGAGAGCTACATACCTAGAGAACTACATACCTAGAGAACTACCTACCTAGAGAACTACCTACCTAGAGAACTATGACCCTCCACCTAGAGAACTGTGACTCTCCACCTAGAGAACTATGACTCTCCACCTAGAGAACTGTGACTCTCCACCTAGAGAACTGTGACTAGTGTAATAGTTGTCCATAATCTATTATCATTTTCAATGTATGTTATATATCTCATAATTTCAATAGATGCTATTTATGAGTATACCTTATCAACATTCGTTAATAAAGTTACTGTTCTTAGGCTGTTTTTCCTTGCTATTTAATCCTGTAACAGTGTTCTTCAGAACAAAAACTTACAGACCTATTGTTCGGTTGATAGAATAATGTGCTATTAATCTTGTTATTAATGTGTTTTTTTTTCTCCCGTAACATTTCAGTGTAAATTCTACACACAGTGAAAAAACTGGGGCAAAATGACTTGATTGTGACTCTTATAACGGGTCATGACCCAATGGAGGAATACTGTTATATCTTTAATAAATAAACTGGATTACGTGCACTCGGTAAAGCGCATACCATTACCGCCGCTTATAAGTGACCTTAAACTCAACCTTTGACCTGTTCTCTCACATAATCTAATAAACTGCTAACTGGATAATAACCAATCGTCCCACCAAATTTCATGAAATATGGCCTTTGACCTTGACCTTTGACCGGATCGCTCCCAAAATTCTACCAGATGGTTCCTGGACATTGACCAATTGTATCAATAAATTTCAGGTAATTTGGTCTAACATTTTATCTTGTTGTTAAGTTATAAATGGCCTTGACCTTGATCTTCGACCTTTGACCCGATCACTCCCAAAATCTAACAAAATGGTTCTGGATATTGACCAATCGTCCCACCAAGTTTCATGCAATATGATTGAATATTTTTTGAGTTATGAATGACCTTGACCTTGACCTTTGACCGGATGACTACCCAAATTCTACCAGAAGTTTACTGTACATGGACCAATCGTCCCACCAAATTTCAAGCATTTCGGTCTAACACTTTTTAGCGAGTGTTAGTAAAGCGAGTAACAAGATGATGAATAAATAAATGCCGGCTGAAATATAACCTTCTGCAAACTGCGAAGGTAATAATGTATTAACATTTATAAATATTATTCAATGTATTTGTAGCCAAATTTTTGCCAAATTAATATTATTTCATACTTAAAACGTAAATAAAGAAATGTAAAATAATCATATGGTAAGGCAGGTCAAATTTTAATAGTCAAATGACCTGTGAGAAAGGTCACTTCGACCAGAGATGCGGGCACTCTGATATTGTAAGGGTCAGATTGACTTGATAAACAGGGGCAAAAAGTAAAGAGAAAATTGACCCGATAAGATAATCACTTTGACCCTCTCTCTTTTTTTGTGTATATCTTCTCAGTTTCAGAAATTAACTACAAAAGTGCTTTTCATTATTTTACACTATATTGGAAACTACCTAATGTTTCTTTCTTTTTTCTAGCTATCGAATAGAATTTTGTCTTTATTTTACCTCAGAAATAAAGCCTTTATTCGTATTTCAAGACAATGAGTGCTAATCACGCCATTTGTACTGAAGAATACCTTACCTCTATTCACTCTAACAACAATAATAAAAAAATAATAATAATAAAAAAAATCACAGAAAACACATTACTTAAAAAACTTCCATTAAAATTGTAGCCATGGAACCATGGTTTTCGGAGAAACATTGTAACAAATAATGGGACAATATTGTTACAATAATGGGACAATGTTGTTAAAATATTTTCTCTATAGTGGGACAATGTTTTTCTCTATAGTGGGACAATGTTTTTCTCTATAGTGGGATACAGTGGAACTCCTCTATAGTGAACCATCCTATATAATAGAACCCTGTATATTGAACTACCACGTATAATGAACATGTTTTATATAGTCTGCCCTAAAATATCCATTATAGTTTTCTATGTATATTCCTAAGAAGCAAGCTCTGCACAGCGAACTAGTTTTAGTTTATTTATGAGAAATTATGTACCCTGTGTAATGAAACAATATTTTTAAAAAAGAACCGCCTGTATAGTTATGTTATTGTATTTTTTTACAGAACAGGTATCTTTAAAAAAACTTGGTAAATTAGATGTGTCTAATGAATTCTAATATTATAAAAATAAATGCTTAAAAATTACAAGTAAAGCGTAATATAATTTAAAAAACTGGGAAATGGTGAAAATTTCGAACAGCCTTACAAGAGAACAGCTTCTTCTAAACTATAATTATTATTATTATTATTATAACTAGTGTACTTTGCCGTTAAAATAATGGGTCATCATCAATACCAATTTATTACCCGTTATTAGGTTACTTTTAATGAATTAAATTAAAATTAAATTATCTGCATAGTCTGATTTATTTTATAGATAAAATACCTTTAAAAATTGAATAAAAACAGGAAATTTAAATATCAAGTCAATATATTCCCGTGCGTATCATAGTTACATTCTTCATGTTTAATACCCGTAGTGTAAAAGCGGACACCAAATAAATAAATAAACACACTAAGGAAATTATTAGGATAGATTAACCCCCTTATATAGTTTGAGTAAAAGTGAAATATTTGAATTTTAAAGACTGTTGTTAATATATTTTGTGTAGTGTGCTATAGAACAGTCTTTGGTTTCTATGCATCTCTTGGCACATATAGTGAACTAACTCTCTATAGTGAACTAGTGCATGGTAGTTCACTATAGAGGAGCTTTGCTGTACCTTTCATTAAAGCAATTTGCTTGATTCACAGTTAATTAAATATGTATTTTTCACCATTCTATTTTGTAGATGTGAGAGGGGGGAGGAGTCAGAGGGGGGGGCTGTCTGCTGATAACCCCCCCCCCCCTTCCTCCAATGATACCCATTAACTGTAGGACATTATACATCATTAAGAATAATTATTGACTGTAATTATAATTTATAACCCTTTGTTTTTACGCTCCAAAAACGTTGCATAGCATGAATAATTTCCTCAGCTTCAAAAACGCTTTGAAACCGCTGTGTGCCCTTATTATTAGTAATAATTATTAGTTATTATTTATTATTAGTATTAGATGTAACCCAGTGTTATTAATATTATTCATTACCCATTAATTATTAACTTATGAGAAGTGTGACATAATTTTATATAACTTTTTGATTCTCAATTGAAGCTAGAGATGAGTTTACTGGGGAAAAATGAAAACAATGAGAAATTTCATTAATGTAATATGACTATTAACTTTATTTAATACAACTAAAATATTGAACTAACTTCTATATAAATGAATACTTTCACTTAATTTATTAATATGATGTAAGTCAAATATTAGAAGCAACTTCCGTAGACTTAACATTCAAATACCTATTGTTCCCTCCAACTATTTTTATATTGTTTCAAATAATGAGGTATACTGTTTCCTATTTTTTTTAACATTTGTTTGATTTTATATTCTTTTGTATGTTGCATCTCTTCAAACTCTCTTAGAATTAAGTTTGTTTAGGGAAAAGTTGGTACATATATTCCACGCAATTTACCGAATTTGCGCAATCTTAAGATTCCGCTACGCGTTTTCACACTCTTGAAATCGCGTGGCAATCTCGAGTTTCCCCAAGTGTCTTGTGCGCAAAATAGTAATCAATTTCTCTCTGGCTAACTAACTAAAGCTCAATCAACAATATGTGAACATATTTTTAACATTTATGTGATTCTCTTGCTACTTTTGGTAACAATTTTTGCAACAACAATTTGTTCACCAACTGACAGTATCGAGTAACAAATAAACATGAAATTAACCAATTCTAAAGTGGAAACCAATTTATTCAAGAGCTGCTTTTGTCTGTCTGTCAGTCACCCTAACTAACTAGATGATGAACACTCGTAGAGCGCATACCTTCCGCGCTGGTTTTAAATGACATTGACTATCAATTTTCCTAGAGTTATAAATGACCTTGACCTTTGACCCAATCGCTCCCAAAATCTAACCAGATGGTTCCTGGATATTGACAAATCGTCCTACCAAATTTCGCGTTATTCGAATAATAAAATTATGTATACAAATCAAAATATATCGCTGATCACCACATGAAGCTATACAACAGTTATTATGACATAATTCGAAAATGTGGAAGAGTCCGATAACTTGGAACTCACCCTAAAGTGGGTTCAAACGTTAAAACCAACAAAAATCAGTTTCTCCAAATAGCGTAAAGTTCTGCTCATTATTAATTACTTTATATTAATTCACTTCAATTAAAATTGCAAACAAACATTAAATGGATGCCTACCATCTCTTATTTCAAAATGATTAATAGCATTCTTTAGGCATTTATAATCTGTACGTACATACTTAGCATAACAAGAGAAATGCGGAAAAAGTTTAACGACATTTTTGTGTGATTTGCTCGTATTTTCTTCTGTGTGTTGTTTTTTCATGGACTTTTGACGTAAGGAGAGCGAGGGGAACTGGCGGGGCATTACGGAGAGGTCTAGCGTGAACAGCTTGCGTGAATCCCTTTAAGAGATCTCACAAAGCACATTGAATGTTTTTAGGGGGGAGAAAGACCCCCGCTATTCAAGACGCCATTTTGCCTCATTAGGTGCGACCAATGGGAGGCCAGGGCGTCTGACCAATCAGAGAGCAGTATTGATTGGGAGAGAGGAAAGACTTTCAGGGAGAACTGAGATAAAAAAAGAAAGAAGAAGTGGTGAGAAAAAGTGAGGGAGAAAAGAAACAAAGAAAAATTGTGATAAAAATTGAAGAAAGCTAAGGAAGAAAAGTAAAGAAGTGGAGATACAAAAGTGATGAAGATAAATTGCAATGAAAAATGATGAAGAAGTGAGAGCAGCGAGCGAATAAGAATGATGTGGATCAGGAAGATGGAATGATGAGAAGGTAGTAAAGTGGTGAATAGGCTCATATATAGTGATGGTAGATAAATGTTACTGAGATGCTCTTCACAGCCTGTCACATTTCTCTGTGAGGCAGGAACAAATTTCACCTCTTCACTATTTATATTGCATGACATCCTATCGGTACCAATCCTAATGAAATATCAAAAAAACTTTAAGTGAATATAATAATGCATATAGTATAAAATGACATTATTTGCAGGTTATAAGAACAAAGTTTGAAGATAAAAGAAAGAGTATTCATTGAGTCACTGACAATAATGTGATTTGTGTTTTCGATTTTTTTGTGATGGGGCCGGATTGCGAGTCAACCTGACTCATCGCTTAATTGAGTCAATGGTGGCAAAACTCCAAATTGGAGTTTATTTTCTTTATTGACTCTACCTGAGTCAATCTGACTGTGAATTAGAAATCAATATGTTTAAGTTTTTGAGTGAAATACTAGGATGATTCAAATTGACTCGCATTTCTTCTCAGTGCACAGTGTGTCATTAGAATACCTTAAGCATACAGTGGTTAGAAAGAATATAAACCATTGCATTCTATTTTTGGTCATACAATATACATGTGTGGTCAATGAGCTTGCCAAACACTTGTTTTTCATTATACGGCTGAATTTCATAGAGAAATGTATGAAACTATAATAATATAGTTAACTAAAATTACAAAAAGTTAAGAAAATATTAATATGTGGTGAAATCTATTTCTTTCTCAATTACTGAAATCAAATTTTTGACGAAAAACCTTGCAATAAAACTGAGATATAAGATAATACAATGGTAAATAACATTATTATGGAAAACGGACTAATAACAAGGACGTATCTAGGATTACAAAATTTTTAATGTGTCTGAAGAAAAATTCTACGGATTAGTCCTCAGACTTGAAGAAATGTCCGTTATTTGATTATTTTCAGGATACAGTAACATATAGGGTATGGTAATCAGCTCATCGAATTTAATTTGACGTGACCACGGCTTGACCGGAAATGATGACTCTGACCACAGTTTGAAAAATGGGACAACCTAACGAACGTAATTTACTCTATTCCTTTCACAATAATGAAGTCCAAGCGGTGGTTACCATATTAAAGGCTGAATTGGAATTTTACATTTGTGGTTTTACATACTGTTTTCTTTTATTGGAAGGATATTGTCTTACTAGGTGTAAAACTTAGAGGTTCTGATGTTTATTTTACAAAAACGAGCAAAATGTCCAGGTCTCTTAGTCGACAACAACTTCCACGCAACACTGTAACCTAATTTTTGGTAGAATGGCTAAGACAATTGGAGTATTAAACAAAGTTCCTTACCTAGGCATATAGTGAAATTTCTTTGTAATTCTCTTATCTATCCTTATATTCTGTAAAGTATTGAACTTTATTTCGGTAGCAGTAAATCTAATCAGACTAAACTGATCATTTTTCAGAAATGAGCTGATGGAGTCATTAATTGTGCGGATTATTTAGCTAGTAGTCATGATTTGTTTAAGGACTCCTGCATATTAAAAGTTGAAGATTTACATCTTCTTCAGTGGGCTACTTATATGTATAAGTCTATGCATTGTCAGAATGTAAACAGCTTAGATTTTCAAGTTATTAGAGTTGTCCATTCTTATGAGACACGCACTTTTCTTTTTTCTTTTCTTTCTGTCTTCTACTGCATTTCTCTTGTCTCTTGTAAGTTCCCCCTAAGTTAAAACTAAATCTGTATTTTAGGATGTTATTTCTGTAGTTATTATTTTTAGTTCATAAATTTACTTTCATATGCATTTTTCATTTTAAATAGTTTGTTTTAAATGTTATATACTATATAGGTTGCGCATGAAGCTTTGAGTTTAAAGGGCCTCAGGTGTTCAAATAAATAAATATTAGATAATACACAGGTAAATAACATTATTATTTCGATAAGTTTTATAATCTTTCCCATTTTGTAGTTTTCAACAGATTTTCATCAACAGGTATTGTTGAAGAAACTTCATCATCATTGTTGTAAAACAATTAGTGTCATATGACTGAAAAGATTCAAACTCAACGGGAAATCCATAATATTAGAGGTTATTTAAACTCTGCGTTGAAGTTTTTTTCCGTTTTCAAGCTTTCGAATAGAAAGATTTCTATTCATCATCAGGAGGAGGGTGGTAAACCTGAACCTGACAATGAATTTTATGACCAATGGTTGTATGTTGGATACCGTCTTTCTATTTCAGCTGTCTAACCTATATTTTATTAGTATTAATTAGTTTATTAAATATTAAAATTTGAGACGAAAATTAGAGATTTTCTGTTACTATCTATATAGGTATTTCTGACTACATTAATTCTCTAGAATAATTATTACTATAATAATTCAACTTTCCATATATCTGTAACAAAATCTAATGTGTTTTATTGTTCTCAAGTGTTTTTATGTTTCTATGTATGTCCTCTATTCATAATGCGTTACTTGTTGCTATATGCGTGTCCTCTTTATACATATATTTGTCCTCTTGATCCTAAGTGTGTCCTCTTGATCCTAAGTGTGTCCTATTGATCCTATGTGTGTACTATTGATCCTAAGTGTGTCCTGTTTTTCCTAAGTGTATCCTATTGATCCTATGTGTGTACTATTGATCTTATGCGTATCCTATCAATCCTATGTGTGTCCTGTTGGTCAAAAGTGTGTTCCTGTTGTTCCTAAGTGTGTTATCTTGATTCTAAGTGAGTCCTGTTAATCCTAAGTGTGTCCTGTGGATCCTGTGTGTGTCCTATTGATCATATGTAAGTGTGTACACACTTACATAGGATCACCTAGACTCACACAGGATTAGAGGACACACACAGGTTTAAGAGGACACACCTAGGATTAGAATACACACTTAGGATCAATATGACACAACATGAGTACAGGACACACTTAGGATTAACAGGACACACTAAGGATCAGCAGGACACACTTAGGAATAGCAGGACACACTTAAGATCAACAGGACACACTTTTGATCAACAGGACACACTTTTGATCAAGAAAACACACTTAGGAAAAACAGGACACACTTAGGATCAATATGACACAACATGAGTACAGGACACACTTAGGATTAACAGGACACACTAAGGATCAATATGACACAACATGAGTACAGGACACACTTAGGATCAAGAGGACACACATAGGAACAATAGGACACACTTAGGATCAAGAGGACACACTTAGGATCAAGAGGACAAATATATGTATAAAGAGGACACGCATATAGCAACAAGTAACGCATTATGAATAGAGGACTTACATAGAAACATAAAAACACTTGAGAACAATAAAACACATTAGATTTTGTTACAGATATATGGAAAGTTGAATTATTATAGTAATATGAATGAATGTAATATTCTTTTTTTTGTTCAATAAAGTTTATTGTTTATTGTTATTGTTTAATAATTATTCTAGAGAATTAATGTAGTCAGAAATACCTATATAGATAGTAACAGAAAATCTCTAATTTTCGTCTCAAATTTTAATATTTAATAAACTAATTAATACTAATAAAATATAGGTTAGACAGCTGAAATAGAAAGACGGTATCCAACATACAACCATTGGTCATAAAATTCATTGTCAGGTTCAGGTTTACCACCCTCCTCCTGATGATGAATAGAAATCTTTCTATTCGAAAGCTTGAAAACGGAAAAAAACTTCAACGCAGAGTTTAAATTACCTCTAATATTAATTTGTGTCATAGCAAACTGTGTAGACGCTGATTAAACAGTTGAAGGATCCAACTCAACCGTGGCGAAGACAGCTCCTGGCAGGGAAAAACTCTCTGCGGATCGACAATATCGGACTCTGGTGTGATCTTCTTAGCAGAAAAGGACAGCCAGCAATTCAAAGCTCGCACGAAAGGGACATGCAGAAGAATTTATCTACTCAGTTCGACATAGTTCGACGTCGTCTTTTCGATGAAGGACTGGTGTCAAGGAGGGCATCAAAGAAACCTCTTTTTAACATCGAAGAACATTAGGGATCGTTTCGCTTTTTGCAGGAAATAGCAAGACTGAACATCTGAGTAGTGGGACAAAGTCATTTTCTCCAATTAATATCTGCTTCCTGATTTCGGTACAAGAGGAAAAGTCTCGTTCGACGAAGAACAGGCGAAATATTTGACATGGATTGTGTCGAACTGACAATTTAAATTCCTTAAAGATCATAATCTCACAATTACAATCGCCGATCATTTTCTCGATAAACAAGTTCATTTTCAACACGATGGCGCAACCTGCCACACAGCAAGAGTTGTCAAGAAGTCCTCGAAAACAAGGCCAGGGAACTCTACCGAACCAAATATGGTCAAAAACCGAGAAAATAAGATGAAATCCACCATCTTAGGACAATTTTGAGAGTTGATTAAGTAAGAGTGGAAGTTTATTGACCAGAATATCACAGAATCTTTGCTCCACACCCTGCCAAAGCACAACAAAGAAGGATCGTGAGCAACATTGTAAATATTAGTCATCAGACGTTTTGTGTTAATAACGAGTTACTAAACATTAGTTGTGTTCAAGTATTGTTCTTATTTATCCTTAATTGTGATTTCTAATGAAACCAATCACAAACTACCAACAATAAGAAGCTAGATAACAAAAAAAATCCTAATATTCGGTTTTGCCAACTCATCAGAGACGCTGTGCAATTAACAACATTTGTAATTACCCGTTGGAAATTCGAATCATTTCTTATAAGAATTATACGAGTCTTTGGCTTAATGGACTGGTTATATATTGTATAAGACGATGGCATGAATACTTACTTTACCGAGCTGGTGAAATAAATAAAATCCAATGCAATCGATTGATAAGGAAAGCGAAGGTTGACTTTAAAGGAAAGTTTGGTGATTACTAAATGAATATTATTGCAACCTGGTAATAAATTAATAATGTAATAAAATCGTGTCACTCTCTAGATAAGAGCGATATCAAGAAACTAAGAGTTGGTGAAGAAGAGATATTTAGATATTAACGTGAACAGCTTTCTAACATTTTTTTCTGAGATTGGTGAAGATATCTGCGATTCCGTAGCAAGCAGCCAAGTTAATTTTAACGCTTATCTCCGGGGTAATTATCCACAGATGTTCTTTCTTTTTTCACCAGTTCAACGTAATAAATTCCCTAAAAACAATTCCTCGTCAATAAAAACTGATTTAGTTGCGATTATTAGACATCTCTATCAGTAGATTGCTTTTATTCTTCAATGTTAATGTATATTTTACATGAAAATAATGAGAGTTAATTAAATTTATTTAAGTGAGTTATTTTTATTGTCTTAAACTTAATTAAATTTATTTTTATTGTAAAAAACTTAATTTAACTTTATTTCTATTGTCTAAAACTTAACTTATATTTATTTTTATTGTAAAAAAAAATTTAACTTCATTCTTATTGTATAAAACTTAACTTCATTTTTATTGTTTAAAACTTAATTTAACTCTACTTTATTGTATAGAACTAAATTTAACTTTATTTTTATTGCATAAAACTTAACTTAACTTTATTTTTATTGTTTAAAACTTAATTTAACTTTACTTTTATTGTATAAAACTAAACTTAACTTTATTTTTATTGTAAAAAACTTAACTTTATTTTTATTGTAAAAAACTTAATTTAACTTTATTTTTATTGTAAAAAACTTAACTTTATTTTTATTGTAAAAAACGAAATTTAACTTTATTTTTATTGTAAAAAACTTAACTTTATTTTTATTGTAAAAAACTTAACTTTATTTTCATTGTATAAAACTTAACGTAACTTTATTTTTATTGTATAAAACGAAATTTAACTTTATTTTTATTGTATAAAACGAAATTTAACTTTATTTTTATTGTTTAAAACTTAATTTAACTTTACTTTTATTGTATAAAACTAAACTTAACTTTATTTTTATTGTAAAAAACTTAACTTTATTTTTATTGTAAAAAACTTAACTTTATTTTTATTGTATAGAACTTAACTTTATTTTTATTGTATAAAACTTAACTTTATTTTTATTGTATAGAACTTAACTTTATTTTTATTGTATAGAACTTAACTTTATTTTTATTGTATAGAACTTAACTTTATTTTTATTGTATAAAACTTAACTTTATTTTTATTGTATAAAACTTAACGAAAGTATGTCATGTATAAAACTTAACATATCTTTATTTTTATTGTATAAAACTCTGAAGTAAAATATACTTACCTTCCCCTTTAATATATAATCTATACTAATAATTTCGCTTGTGTGTTTATTTATTTGGTGTCCGCTTTTACACTACGGGTATTAAACATGAAGAATGTAACTATGATATGCACGGGGATACATTTTTTTGAAATTTTAATTCCTTTGTTTTTTATTAAATTTTTAAATCTATTATCTATAACTAATTACAATATGCAGAAAATTCAATTTTGATTGAGTTAATTAGAAATAACCTATTAACAAGTAATAAATTGATATTGATGATAAGCCGTTACTTTTAACGAAAAATACACTAGTATATATTAATATCAGACTACATTCTTGCCCGAAAAGACTACCTACATACATGGGCTTGAAAATATTTACAGATTGAAATTTCTATATTTTGTATTTATTTATATTTTATTCCACTAGAATTGGTACTAGTAGACCGCATACCTTCGCCGCCACTTCAATCGATTTTCAATCGAAAAAGAATTGTCTTTTTTTAAATAGTTTTGATATATTTATTTTCCCAGTTCTATCTCTGAAATCGTTACTAGTTTTTCTCTATGAATGATGAGTGCTCATCACTAAAGCTGGTACCTCAGGGAGCAATCTTGGGGCCCCTATTGTTTCTTGTCTTCATGGATGACCTAGTGAACTCTACATAGGTATTTAAATTTGTATTATATACAGACGATAGCAAGTTGTCTTTGTCTTCTGAATAGGAGGAGTCAACTTCAACCAGTTCACAATCGGATAAGCGATTTACTTGTATAGCTACTAGACTTTTGTAACTCCTGTAAACTATATTGTTGTGAAAGAGATATCTAAGGCTATAGGTACAATTAATTATATTATTTCATTCCACTTCTCTTTTAAAACAGTTATGATTAAGAGGTTTATTTTAACAAATATGAATGTCATTGTAAGACATTTATACAATGGCAAAATACATTGAACACATTTTGTGTACTGTTGCATTTTTATTTCTACTACATTAAAGTTTTTCATTCATTCATATATGGAAGCCCGTAAGATTTATTATATTAATATGAGTTACAACAAAATTACTCTATTTTCCTCTAAACTCTATCGACTGATAGTACATCACTCATTGTACTGATAGTACATCACTCATTATACTGATAGTACATCACTCACTATACTGATAGTACATCACTCACTATACTGATAGTACATCACTCATTATACCGTAGTATCAGACTAACTTTTCTACTTCCTCTTATTTACGTCAGGGTAAAGTTTTCTCTTTATGTCCACGCCAAGACACCCTCTCCCCCATGACTCCCCCCCCCCCCTCCCTCATCTTCCGGCCCCTTCATATCATTTCACTTCCGCAATAAAATCACTGAATGTCACTGCACGTGCTTGGGCAGATGGGACGAAATGGAACGAGCACTGGGAGAGATGGAACGAGCACAGGGAGAGATGGAACGAGCACAGGGGCAGATGGAACGAGCACTGGGGCAGATGGAACGAGCACAGGGAGAGATGGAACGAGCACAGGGGCAGATGGAACGAGTAAAGGGGCAGATGGAACGAGCACAGGGGCAGATGGAACGAGTAAAGGGGCAGGTGGAACGAGTAAAGGGGCAGATGGAACGAGCACAGGGGCAGATGGAACGAGTAAAGGGGCAGATGGAACGAGCACAGGGAGAGATGGAACGAGCACAGGGGCAGATGGAACGAGCAAAAAGGGTTTATTGAACTCAAACGAGCTATCAACCTCTTTACAATTTTCATTGTACTAACTACTATACATACATTATTGTGACACATTCTAGAAATTATGCATCTTAATATTATGAAACAGCTGATAAATTAGGGTTAAATGGATAAATAGTCAGTTGTACCGCTAGATGGCGTTGCTACAGATTTGCTGACAAATATTATGAACACAAACGTGACAAACGCACACACGGAGATTGACGTTTTCACCGCTAGATGGCGTAATTATATAATTTAATAAGGCTTTTATAAATCAAATAGTTCAATATTATTATATTATTGATGTTAAGGAATAAGTTTATTTTCATTTCGTTCAAAGAATAAAAAGTTGCAGTGTTCCTTTACCCTATTTATATCTCCTACCCTGTATATATCACATATTACAACACACCAATAACAAACTGTTTGTTTTTGGTTCTTTCTTTTCAGAATCTTTAAGTTATGGACAATATAAATAAATGGAGAAGAAGCAAACCCTCTTTGAAAGACTCCAAACAGGAAGAACATCCACTGCTTCCGTGGAGTGAACTTGAAAGGACCCTTTGGAGGAGGGAAGAAGACGCCAGACGCTTTATTTAGGGGCCAAATCACTCCGCTAGGGGTGCACTGACGTAATGCCTCACAAACTTCCTCCCTAACAACATTTTGCCAACTGTTATTCATCTCGCTAAGGCATCTGATGACATTAAAAGAAATGGAGTGAGGGGGAAGACCCTCCAGAGCCACTTCCACGGATTACAATCGACAAATATGACGGAATATTAATTGATGTCAGTGGCTGACAAAGCCCATCTCTGCTATGAAAAGAACAAAAGAGATACAATGGACCTATACTCTACTCGTTAGTTAACTAAAGTATGATGAAAACTGGGTACCTGAGGATTAATTCACAGTTTAGTAATTCACAAAAAGAAAGTTTGTTAATTGCAATGCTTGTAACATTTAAATAAAATAGTCTGGACGCACGATGAGAAATTTGTATGGTTTGAAATTAAATATTAAGAAATTAGAGAACTGTGATTGGGAAATGACTTTTTCTCTGATAGTACATCATCACAGTGACTCTTTTCTCTGATAGTACATCATCACAGTGACTCTTTTCTCTGATAGTACATCATCACAGTGACTCTTTTCTCTGATAGTACATCATCACAGTGACTCTTTTCTCTGATAGTACATCATCACAGTGACTCTTTTCTCTGATAGTACATCATCACAGTGACTCTTTTCTCTGACAGTACATCATCACAGTGACTCTTTTCTCTGATAGTACATCATCACAGTGACTCTTTTCTCTGATAGTACATCATCACAGTGACTCTTTTCTCTGATAGTACATCATCACAGTGACTCTTTTCTCTGATAGTACATCATCACAGTGACTCTTTTCTCTGATAGTACATCATCACAGTGACTCTTTTCTCTGATAGTACATCATCACAGTGACTCTTTTCTCTGATAGTACATCATCACAGTGACTCTTTTCTCTGATAGTACATCATCACAGTGACTCTTTTCTCTGATAGTACATCATCACAGTGACTCTTTTCTCTGATAGTACATCATCACAGTGACTCTTTTCTCTGATAGTACATCATCACAGTGACTCTTTTCTCTGATAGTACATCATCACAGAGACTCTTTTCTCTGATAGTACATCATCACAGTGACTCTTTTCTCTGATAGTACATCATCACAGTGACTCTTTTCTCTGATAGTACATCATCACAGTGTCTCTTTTCTCTGATAGTACATCATCACAGTGACTCTTTTCTCTGATAGTACATCATCACAGTGACTCTTTTCTCTGATAGTACATCATCACAGTGACTCTTTTCTCTGATAGTACATCATCACAGTGACTCTTTTCTCTGATAGTACATCATCACAGTGACTCTTTTCTCTGATAGTACATCATCACAGTGACTCTTTTCTCTGATAGTACATCATCACAGTGACTCTTTTCTCTGATAGTACATCATCACAGTGACTCTTTTCTCTGATAGTACATCATCACAGTGACTCTTTTCTCTGATAGTACATCATCACAGTGACTCTTTTCTCTGATAGTACATCATCACAGTGACTCTTTTCTCTGATAGTACATCATCACAGTGACTCTTTTCTCTGATAGTACATCATCACAGTGACTCTTTTCTCTGATAGTACATCATCACAGTGACTCTTTTCTCTGATAGTACATCATCACAGTGACTCTTTTCTCTGATAGTACATCATCACAGTGACTCTTTTCTCTGATAGTACATCATCACAGTGACTCTTTTCTCTGATAGTACATCATCACAGTGACTCTTTTCTCTGATAGTACATCATCACAGTGACTCTTTTCTCTGATAGTACATCATCACAGTGACTCTTTTCTCTGACAGTACATCATCACAGTGACTCTTTTCTCTGATAGTACATCATCACAGTGACTCTTTTCTCGGATAGTACATCATCACAGTGACTCTTTTCTCTGATAGTACATCATCACAGTGACTCTTTTCTCTGATAGTACATCATCACAGTGACTCTTTTCTCTACATCTCCTCTGTTACGTTACATCTGCAGCAATCCATTACCAGGCCGTTACATAAAGTCTCCCCAGTCGTAAATGTAGTGGCCTCTTCCGGTCTCTGGACTCAGATTGATGGCGCCTTGGCAGTTCGACGGCAGAGAATGTCGACTCACACACGTCAGAATTTCTTGACGGCAGAGAATGTCGTTCCTCTCACGTCAGTAGTTTGACGGCAGAGAACGTCGTCACTCTCACGTCAGTAGTTCGAAGGCAGAGAATATCGTTCCTCTCACGTCAGTAGTTCGACGGCAGAGAATGTCGACCCACACACGTCAGAATTTCTTGACGGCAGAGAATGTCGTCCCTCTCACGTCAGTAGTTCGACGGCAGAGAATTTCGTTCCTCTCACGTCAGTAGTTTGACGGCAGAGAACGTCGTCACTCTCACGTCAGTAGTTCGAAGGCAGAGAATATCGTTCCTCTCTCGTCAGTAGTTTGACGGCAGAGAACGTCGTCACTCTCACGTCAGTAGTTCGAAGGCAGAGAATATCGTTCCTCTCACGTCAGTAGTTTGACAGCAGAGAATGTCGTCCCTCACTCGTCTAGCTGCAGTAGCTCATAAAGTCAAACTCCACGGATATCTCTATCCACTGTCCGTGTCTCTTGATTTCGTATTGTTAGAACACGTGACCACGTTAATAAATGGAGTGAATACACTTTGATGGTTAGATACTCATCTGTGTGGTTAGATACTCATCTGTGTGGTTAGATACTCATCTGTGTGGTTAGTTACTCATCTGTGTGGTTAGTTACTCATCTGTGTGGTTAGTTACTCATCTGTGTGGTTAAATACTCATCTGTGTGGTTAGATACTCATCTGTGTGGTTAGATACTCATCTGTGTGGCTAGTTACTCATCTGTGTGATTAGTTACTCAACTGTGTGGTTAGATACTCATCTGTGTGGTTGGATACTCATCTGTGTGGTTAGTTACTCATCTGTGTGGTTAGATACTCATCTGTGTGGTTAGTTACTCATCTGTGTGGTTAGTTACTCATCTGTGTGGTTAGATACTCATCTGTGTGGTTAGTTACTCATCTGTGTGGTTAGTTACTCATCTGTGTGGTTAGTTACTCATCTGTGTGGTTAAATACTCATCTGTGTGGTTAAATACTCATCTGTGTCGTTAGATACTCATCTGTGTGGTTAGATACTCATCTGTGTGGCTAGTTACTCATCTGTGTGGTTAGATACTCATCTGTGTGATTAGTTACTCATCTGTGTGGTTAGATACTCAACTGTGTGGTTAGATACTCATCTGTGTGGTTAGATACTCATCTGTGTGGTTAGTTACTCATCTGTGTGGTTAGATACTCATCTGTGTGGTTAGTTACTCATCTGTGTGGTTAGTTACTCATCTGTGTGGTTAGATACTCAACTGTGTGGTTAGATACTCATCTGTGTGGTTAGATACTCATCTGTGTGGTTAGATACTCATCTGTGTGGTTAGTTACTCATCTGTGTGGTTAAATACTCATCTGTGTGGTTAGTTACTCATCTGTGTGGTTAGATACTCAACTGTGTGGTTAGATACTCATCTGTGTGGTTAGATACTCATCTGTGTGGTTAGATACTCATCTGTGTGGTTAGATACTCATCTGTGTGGTTAGATACTCATCTGTGTGGTTAGTTACTCATCTGTGTGGTTAAATACTCATCTGTGTTGTTAGTTACTCATCTGTGTGGTTAGATACTCATCTGTGTGGTTAGTTACTCATCTGTGTGGTTAGATACTCATCTGTGTGGTTAGTTACTCATCTGTGTGGTTAGATACTCATCTGTGTGGTTAAATACTCATCTGTGTGGTTAGATACTCATCTGTGTGGTTAGATACTCATCTGTGTGGTTAGATACTCATCTGTGTGGTTAGTTACTCATCTGTGTGGTTAGTTACTCATCTGTGTGGTTAGTTACTCATCTGTGTGGTTAGTTACTCATCTGTGTGGTTAAATACTCATCTGTGTGGTTAGATACTCATCTGTGTGGTTAGATACTCATCTGTGTGGTTAGTTACTCATCTGTGTGGTTAGATACTCATCTGTGTGGTTAGTTACTCATCTGTGTGGTTAGATACTCATCTGTGTGGTTAGTTACTCATCTGTGTGGTTAGATACTCATCTGTGTGGTTAAATACTCATCTGTGTGGTTAGATACTCATCTGTGTGGTTAGATACTCATCTGTGTGGTTAGATACTCATCTGTGTGGTTAGTTACTCATCTGTGTGGTTAGTTACTCATCTGTGTGGTTAGTTACTCATCTGTGTGGTTAGATACTCATCTGTGTGGTTAGTTACTCATCTGTGTGGTTAGATACTCATCTGTGTGGTTAGTTACTCATCTGTGTGGTTAGATACTCATCTGTGTGGTTAGTTACTCATCTGTGTGGTTAGATACTCATCTGTGTGGTTAGTTACTCATCTGTGTGGTTAGATACTCATCTGTGTGGTTAAATACTCATCTGTGTGGTTAGATACTCATCTGTGTGGTTAGATACTCATCTGTGTGGTTAGATACTCATCTGTGTGGTTAGTTACTCATCTGTGTGGTTAGATACTCATCTGTTTGGTTAGATACTCATCTGTGTGGTTAGATACTCATCTGTGTGGTTAGATACTCATCTGTGTGGTTAGTTACTCATCTGTGTGGTTAGTTACTCATCTGTGTGGTTAGTTACTCATCTGTGTGGTTAGATACTCATCTGTGTGGTTAGTTACTCATCTGTAAGGTTAGATACTCATCTGTGTGGTTAGTTACTCATCTGTGTGGTTAGATACTCATCTGTGTGGTTAGTTACTCATCTGTGTGGTTAGATACTCATCTGTGTGGTTAAATACTCATCTGAGTGGTTAGTTACTCATCTGTGTGGTTAGTTACTCATCTGTGTGGTTAAATACTCATCTGTGTGGTTAGATACTCATCTGTGTGGTTAGTTACTCATCTGTGTGGTTAGTTACTCATCTGTGTGGTTAGATACTCATCTGTGTGGTTAGTTAATCATCTGTGTGGTTAGATACTCATCTGTGTGGTTAGATACTCATCTGTGTGGTTAGTTACTCATCTGTGTGGTTAGTTACTCATCTGTGTGGTTAGATACTCATCTGTGTGGTTAGTTACTCATCTGTGTGGTTAGATACTCATCTGTGTGGTTAGTTACTCATCTGTGTGGTTAGTTACTCATCTGTGTGGTTAGATACTCATCTGTGTGGTTAGTTACTCATCTGTGTGGTTAGATACTCATCTGTGTGGTTAGGTACTCATCTGCGTGGTGAGATACTCATCTGTGTGGTTAGATACTCATCTGTGTGGTTAGTTACTCATCTGTGTGGTTAGATACTCATCTGTGTGGTTAGATACTCATCTGTGTGGTTAGATACTCATCTTTTTGGTTAGATACTCATCCGTGTGGTTAGATACTCATCTGTGTGGTTAGTTACTCATCTGTGTGGTTAGATACTCATCTGTGTGGTTAGATACTCATCTGTGTCGTTAGGTACTCATCTGTGTGGTTAGTTACTCATCTGTGTGGTTAGATACTCATCTGTGTGGTTAGTTACTCATCTGTGTGGTTAGTTACTCATCTCATCTGTGTGGTTAGATACTCATCTGTGTGGTTAGTTACTCATCTGTGTGGTTAGATACTCATCTGTGTGGTTAGTTACTCATCTGTGTGGTTAGATACTCATCTGTGTGGTTAAATACTCATCTGTGTGGTTAGATACTCATCTGTGTGGTTAGATACTCATCTGTGTGGTTAGATACTCATCTGTGTGGTTAGTTACTCATCTGTGTGGTTAGATACTCATCTGTGTGGTTAGATACTCATCTGTGTGGTTAGTTACTCATCTGTGTGGTTAGTTACTCATCTGTGTGGTTAGATACTCATCTGTGTGGTTAGTTACTCATCTGTTTGGTTAGATACTCATCTGTGTGGTTAGATACTCATCTGTGTGGTTAGATACTCATCTGTGTGGTTAGTTACTCATCTGTGTGGTTAGTTACTCATCTGTGTGGTTAGTTACTCATCTGTGTGGTTAGATACTCATCTGTGTGGTTAGTTACTCATCTGTAAGGTTAGATACTCATCTGTGTGGTTAGTTACTCATCTGTGTGGTTAGATACTCATCTGTGTGGTTAGTTACTCATCTGTGTGGTTAGATACTCATCTGTGTGGTTAAATACTCATCTGAGTGGTTAGTTACTCATCTGTGTGGTTAGTTACTCATCTGTGTGGTTAAATACTCATCTGTGTGGTTAGATACTCATCTGTGTGGTTAGTTACTCATCTGTGTGGTTAGTTACTCATCTGTGTGGTTAGATACTCATCTGTGTGGTTAGTTAATCATCTGTGTGGTTAGATACTCATCTGTGTGGTTAGATACTCATCTGTGTGGTTAGTTACTCATCTGTGTGGTTAGTTACTCATCTGTGTGGTTAGATACTCATCTGTGTGGTTAGTTACTCATCTGTGTGGTTAGTTACTCATCTTTGTGGTTAGATACTCATCTGTGTGGTTAGTTACTCATCTGTGTGGTTAGATACTCATCTGTGTGGTTAGTTACTCATCTGTGTGGTTAGATACTCATCTGTGTGGTTAGTTACTCATCTGTGTGGTTAGATACTCATCTGAGTGGTTAGATACTCATCTGTGTGGTTGGATACTCATCTGTGTGGTTAGTTACTCATCTGTGTGGTTAGTTACTCATCTGTGTGGTTAGATACTCATCTGTGTGGTGAGATACTCATCTGTGTGGTTAGATACTCATCTGTGTGGTTAGTTACTCATCTGTGTGGTTAGATACTCATCTGTGTGGTTAGTTACTCATCTGTGTGGTTAGATACTCATCTGTGTGGTTAGATACTCATCTGTGTGGTTAGATACTCATCTGCGTGGTGAGATACTCATCTGCGTGGTTAGATACTCATCTGTGTGGTTAGGTACTCATCTGCGTGGTGAGATACTCATCTGTGTGGTTAGATACTCATCTGTGTGGTTAGTTACTCATCTGTGTGGTTAGATACTCATCTGTGTGGTTAGTTACTCATCTGTGTGGTTAGTTACTCATCTGTGTGGTTAGATACTCATCTGTGTGGTTAGTTACTCATCTGTGTGGTTAGATACTCATCTGTGTGGTTAGGTACTCATCTGCGTGGTGAGATACTCATCTGTGTGGTTAGATACTCATCTGTGTGGTTAGTTACTCATCTGTGTGGTTAGATACTCATCTGTGTGGTTAGATACTCATCTGTGTGGTTAGATACTCATCTATTTGGTTAGATACTCATCCGTGTGGTTAGATACTCATCTGTGTGGTTAGTTACTCATCTGTGTGGTTAGATACTCATCTGTGTGGTTAGATACTCATCTGTGTCGTTAGGTACTCATCTGTGTGGCTAGTTACTCATCTGTGTGGTTAGATACTCATCTGTGTGATTAGTTACTCATCTGTGTGGTTAGATACTCAACTGTGTGGTTAGATACTCATCTGTGTGGTTAGATACTCATCTGTGTGGTTAGTTACTCATCTGTGTGGTTAGATACTCATCTGTGTGGTTAGTTACTCATCTGTGTGGTTAGTTACTCATCTGTGTGGTTAGATACTCAACTGTGTGGTTAGATACTCATCTGTGTGGTTAGATACTCATCTGTGTGGTTAGATACTCATCTGTGTGGTTAGTTACTCATCTGTGTGGTTAAATACTCATCTGTGTGGTTAGTTACTCATCTGTGTGGTTAGATACTCAACTGTGTGGTTAGATACTCATCTGTGTGGTTAGATACTCATCTGTGTGGTTAGATACTCATCTGTGTGGTTAGATACTCATCTGTGTGGTTAGATACTCATCTGTGTGGTTAGTTACTCATCTGTGTGGTTAAATACTCATCTGTGTTGTTAGTTACTCATCTGTGTGGTTAGATACTCATCTGTGTGGTTAGTTACTCATCTGTGTGGTTAGATACTCATCTGTGTGGTTAGTTACTCATCTGTGTGGTTAGATACTCATCTGTGTGGTTAAATACTCATCTGTGTGGTTAGATACTCATCTGTGTGGTTAGATACTCATCTGTGTGGTTAGATACTCATCTGTGTGGTTAGTTACTCATCTGTGTGGTTAGTTACTCATCTGTGTGGTTAGTTACTCATCTGTGTGGTTAGTTACTCATCTGTGTGGTTAAATACTCATCTGTGTGGTTAGATACTCATCTGTGTGGTTAGATACTCATCTGTGTGGTTAGTTACTCATCTGTGTGGTTAGATACTCATCTGTGTGGTTAGTTACTCATCTGTGTGGTTAGATACTCATCTGTGTGGTTAGTTACTCATCTGTGTGGTTAGATACTCATCTGTGTGGTTAAATACTCATCTGTGTGGTTAGATACTCATCTGTGTGGTTAGATACTCATCTGTGTGGTTAGATACTCATCTGTGTGGTTAGTTACTCATCTGTGTGGTTAGTTACTCATCTGTGTGGTTAGTTACTCATCTGTGTGGTTAGATACTCATCTGTGTGGTTAGTTACTCATCTGTGTGGTTAGATACTCATCTGTGTGGTTAGTTACTCATCTGTGTGGTTAGATACTCATCTGTGTGGTTAGTTACTCATCTGTGTGGTTAGATACTCATCTGTGTGGTTAGTTACTCATCTGTGTGGTTAGATACTCATCTGTGTGGTTAAATACTCATCTGTGTGGTTAGATACTCATCTGTGTGGTTAGATACTCATCTGTGTGGTTAGATACTCATCTGTGTGGTTAGTTACTCATCTGTGTGGTTAGATACTCATCTGTTTGGTTAGATACTCATCTGTGTGGTTAGATACTCATCTGTGTGGTTAGATACTCATCTGTGTGGTTAGTTACTCATCTGTGTGGTTAGTTACTCATCTGTGTGGTTAGTTACTCATCTGTGTGGTTAGATACTCATCTGTGTGGTTAGTTACTCATCTGTAAGGTTAGATACTCATCTGTGTGGTTAGTTACTCATCTGTGTGGTTAGATACTCATCTGTGTGGTTAGTTACTCATCTGTGTGGTTAGATACTCATCTGTGTGGTTAAATACT
Source organism: Caprella mutica (assembly GCA_947561585.1). Lineage (NCBI taxonomy): Eukaryota > Metazoa > Arthropoda > Malacostraca > Amphipoda > Caprellidae > Caprella > Caprella mutica. The sequence goes on along the minus strand of CANNZV010003141.1, from coordinate 16,117 downwards.
CATCTGAGTGGTTAGTTACTCATCTGTGTGGTTAGTTACTCATCTGTGTGGTTAAATACTCATCTGTGTGGTTAGATACTCATCTGTGTGGTTAGTTACTCATCTGTGTGGTTAGTTACTCATCTGTGTGGTTAGATACTCATCTGTGTGGTTAGTTAATCATCTGTGTGGTTAGATACTCATCTGTGTGGTTAGATACTCATCTGTGTGGTTAGTTACTCATCTGTGTGGTTAGTTACTCATCTGTGTGGTTAGATACTCATCTGTGTGGTTAGTTACTCATCTGTGTGGTTAGATACTCATCTGTGTGGTTAGTTACTCATCTGTGTGGTTAGTTACTCATCTGTGTGGTTAGATACTCATCTGTGTGGTTAGTTACTCATCTGTGTGGTTAGATACTCATCTGTGTGGTTAGGTACTCATCTGCGTGGTGAGATACTCATCTGTGTGGTTAGATACTCATCTGTGTGGTTAGTTACTCATCTGTGTGGTTAGATACTCATCTGTGTGGTTAGATACTCATCTGTGTGGTTAGATACTCATCTTTTTGGTTAGATACTCATCCGTGTGGTTAGATACTCATCTGTGTGGTTAGTTACTCATCTGTGTGGTTAGATACTCATCTGTGTGGTTAGATACTCATCTGTGTCGTTAGGTACTCATCTGTGTGGTTAGTTACTCATCTGTGTGGTTAGATACTCATCTGTGTGGTTAGTTACTCATCTGTGTGGTTAGTTACTCATCTCATCTGTGTGGTTAGATACTCATCTGTGTGGTTAGTTACTCATCTGTGTGGTTAGATACTCATCTGTGTGGTTAGTTACTCATCTGTGTGGTTAGATACTCATCTGTGTGGTTAAATACTCATCTGTGTGGTTAGATACTCATCTGTGTGGTTAGATACTCATCTGTGTGGTTAGATACTCATCTGTGTGGTTAGTTACTCATCTGTGTGGTTAGATACTCATCTGTGTGGTTAGATACTCATCTGTGTGGTTAGTTACTCATCTGTGTGGTTAGTTACTCATCTGTGTGGTTAGATACTCATCTGTGTGGTTAGTTACTCATCTGTTTGGTTAGATACTCATCTGTGTGGTTAGATACTCATCTGTGTGGTTAGATACTCATCTGTGTGGTTAGTTACTCATCTGTGTGGTTAGTTACTCATCTGTGTGGTTAGTTACTCATCTGTGTGGTTAGATACTCATCTGTGTGGTTAGTTACTCATCTGTAAGGTTAGATACTCATCTGTGTGGTTAGTTACTCATCTGTGTGGTTAGATACTCATCTGTGTGGTTAGTTACTCATCTGTGTGGTTAGATACTCATCTGTGTGGTTAAATACTCATCTGAGTGGTTAGTTACTCATCTGTGTGGTTAGTTACTCATCTGTGTGGTTAAATACTCATCTGTGTGGTTAGATACTCATCTGTGTGGTTAGTTACTCATCTGTGTGGTTAGTTACTCATCTGTGTGGTTAGATACTCATCTGTGTGGTTAGTTAATCATCTGTGTGGTTAGATACTCATCTGTGTGGTTAGATACTCATCTGTGTGGTTAGTTACTCATCTGTGTGGTTAGTTACTCATCTGTGTGGTTAGATACTCATCTGTGTGGTTAGTTACTCATCTGTGTGGTTAGTTACTCATCTTTGTGGTTAGATACTCATCTGTGTGGTTAGTTACTCATCTGTGTGGTTAGATACTCATCTGTGTGGTTAGTTACTCATCTGTGTGGTTAGATACTCATCTGTGTGGTTAGTTACTCATCTGTGTGGTTAGATACTCATCTGAGTGGTTAGATACTCATCTGTGTGGTTGGATACTCATCTGTGTGGTTAGTTACTCATCTGTGTGGTTAGTTACTCATCTGTGTGGTTAGATACTCATCTGTGTGGTGAGATACTCATCTGTGTGGTTAGATACTCATCTGTGTGGTTAGTTACTCATCTGTGTGGTTAGATACTCATCTGTGTGGTGAGATACTCATCTGCGTGGTTAGATACTCATCTGTGTGGTTAGGTACTCATCTGCGTGGTGAGATACTCATCTGTGTGGTTAGATACTCATCTGTGTGGTTAGTTACTCATCTGTGTGGTTAGATACTCATCTGTGTGGTTAGTTACTCATCTGTGTGGTTAGTTACTCATCTGTGTGGTTAGATACTCATCTGTGTGGTTAGTTACTCATCTGTGTGGTTAGATACTCATCTGTGTGGTTAGGTACTCATCTGCGTGGTGAGATACTCATCTGTGTGGTTAGATACTCATCTGTGTGGTTAGTTACTCATCTGTGTGGTTAGATACTCATCTGTGTGGTTAGATACTCATCTGTGTGGTTAGATACTCATCTTTTTGGTTAGATACTCATCCGTGTGGTTAGATACTCATCAGTGTGGTTAGTTACTCATCTGTGTGGTTAGATACTCATCTGTGTGGTTAGATACTCATCTGTGTCGTTAGGTACTCATCTGTGTGGTTAGTTACTCATCTGTGTGGTTAGATACTCATCTGTGTGGTTAGTTACTCATCTGTGTGGTTAGTTACTCATCTCATCTGTGTGGTTAGATACTCATCTGTGTGGTTAGATACTCATCTGAGTGGTTAGATACTCATCTGTGTGGTTAGGTACTCATCTGTGTGGTTAGATACTCATCTGTGTGGTTAGATACTCATCTGAGTGGTTAGATACTCATCTGTGTGGTTAGATACTCATCTGAGTGGTTAGTTACTCATCTCATCTGTGTGGTTAGATACTCATCTGTGTGGTTAGATACTCATCTGAGTGGTTAGATACTCATCTGTGTGGTTAGGTACTCATCTGTGTGGTTAGATACTCATCTGTGTGGTTAGATACTCATCTGTGTGGTTAGTTACTCATCTGTGTGGTTAGATACTCATCTGAGTGGTTAGATACTCATCTGTGTGGTTAGGTACTCATCTGCGTGGTTAGATACTCATCTGTGTGGTTAGATACTCATCTGAGTGGTTAGATACTCATCTGTGTGGTTAGATACTCATCTGTGTGGTTAGATACTCATCTGAGTGGTTAGATACTCATCTGTGTGGTTAGATACTCATCTGTGTGGTTAGATACTCAACTGTGTGGTTAGTTACTCATCTGTGTGGTTAGATACTCATCTGAGTGGTTAGATACTCATCTGTGTGGTTAGGTACTCATCTGCGTGGTTAGATACTCATCTGTGTGATTAGTTACTCATCTGTGTGGTTAGACACTCAACTGTGTGGTTAGATACTCATCTGTGTGGTTAGTTACTCATCTGAGTGGTTAGTTACTCATCTGTGTGGTTAAATACTTATCTGTGTGGTTAGTTACTCATCTGTGTGGTTAAATACTCATTTGTGTGGTTAGTTACTCATCTGTGTGGTTAGATACTTATCTGTGTGGTTAGATACTCATCTGTGTGGTTAGTTACTCATCTGTGTGGTTAAATACTCATCTGAGTGGTTAGTTACTCATCTGTGTGGTTAAATACTCATCTGTGTGGTTAGTTACTCATCTGTGTGGTTAGATACTCATCTCTGTGGTTAGATACTCATCTGTGTGGTGAGATACACACTAGAGGCTGTTAAACCTTCATATTTTAGGCTAAATAAATTATCATTCACAGTGTATATTTTATCGTAAAAATAAATAGAAAAATATTTACTTTTTAATACCATATACAGGGTGGCCGGAAAAAAGTAGCAGATTTAAAATGGCTTCAATTTGTAAACTATTGTAGCTAGAAGACTGAAATAAGGTATAATTTAGAAGAGGAGAACCACAAATTTACTTTAATATCATTCACACTTAAGAGGGTACAAAGGCACATCTGCAGAGCTTTGATTTCATTAGCGGTTTATTATCTAAAGAATGGCACAATTAACAGTGGAGCAGAGAAAAGTAATCCTTTGGAGATGTTTAGAAATGGATCCGTGATGACTACATTTTATCTATTTTATGTAAGATATATGGAACTCTTTTATGTAAAATAAAAGTTAAAGGAAATTATACGTTACGTGATAAGTGTACAGTACAGTTCACAATTTAAAAATAAATTCAGGCCATGTAAAAACAGTATAAAGGACAGAAACATCATTAACAGGGGTAGAGAAATCTATAATTATCAATGATAAAAAGAAATCAGTGAGAAATGTATAGACATAAATAAAGAAAACTATTGTTCATTTCATCTTAACATGTCATGTAACACATTTATTTGACACCGTTTTAAATGGAACACCATCAAGAACCTATGCTAACACTCTATACAGCATGTGATAAAAAAAGGTTTTTCGTCTTGATAAATTTATTGAGTCTGGTGGTAGTTACGTAATAGTAAATTTATTATGAATTAAAACTTTGAATTCTTATCTTCAAAATGAAACCTATTTCAATCTTCTAGCAATAATAGTTTACAAATTACATCCCTTAGAAATTGGCTACTTTTTTGCGGACAGCTGCAGACAATTTTATGATGTAAAAGTAAATATTCAATTTTATACATAATAAAAGTGACTATTGATTTCCGTTCCTTTCATTTGTATTTTCAATAATTTCATTTATAAACAATTTATGGAGAAGCTAATTGAATAAATTGGAAATTAATAAAACGTTATCCTTTTTTTATTCATATTATAATCTTATATAGTCCCCGAGAGTTGATTAAACTTAAAAAACGATTAATTTATTTTTATTTTCTTTCAATCGCCTAATAAAATATACGGATTTTACTACCAGTATTTCAGTTACTATATCGAGTAACACTTTAGTTACTATACTGAGTAACGCTATAGTTACTATACTGAGTAACACTATAGTTACTATACTGAGTAACGCTATAGTTACTATACTGAGTAATGCTATAGTTACTATACTGAGTAACGCTATAGTTACTATACTGAGTAACGCTATAGTTACTATACTGAGTAACGCTATAGTTACTATACTGAGTAACGCTATAGTTACTATACTGAGTAACGCTATAGTTACTATACTGAGTAATGCTATAGTTACTATACTGAGTAACGCTATAGTTACTATACTGAGTAACGCTATAGTTACTATACTGAGTAACACTTTAGTTACTATACTGAGTAATGCTATAGTTACTATACTGAGTAACGCTATAGTTACTATACTGAGTAACGCTATAGTTACTATACTGAGTAACGCTATAGTTACTATCCCAGCTAACCATATCCTCTCTGTCTCGCGTGGGACAGAGGGGGACATCCCTCGCTAGCGAGGGACAGAGAGGGACGGGGGATTTCAGACGTCTCCAGACGTCTGAAATCCCACGTCTTTCCAACGTCTGAAATCCCACTCACGTCCCACGTCTTACACAAGCGGGATGTCCCTCGTCTGTCCCACGTTTTAAATCCCACTCACATCCCACGTCTGTCCCACGCGGGATGTCCCTCTCTGTCCCACGCGGGATGTCCCTCTCTGTCCCACGTCTGTCCCACGTGGGATGTCCCTCTCTGTCCCTCGTCTGTTTTACGCGGGAAAAAGTATGCGGGATGTCCCTCTCTGTCCCACGTCTGTCCCACGCGGGATGTCCCTCTCTGTCCCACGTCTGTCCCACGCGGGATGTCCCTCTCTGTCCCTCGTCTGTTTTACGCGGGAAAAAGTTATACCAAAAAGGTATATCTATCTCAAGCTTTATTTACGTATCATAACTAGGTAGGTATTCATGAACAGATGTAGGTATCTACTATATAGGTAGGCATTGATGAATAATACTAGGTAGTAGGTTTAAGTAGGTACGGATTGATGAACACTACCTAGTAGGTATACTAGGTAGGTAGGTATTGGTACCGGTAGGTATCTAGATAGGTATAGTTAAACAGTTATAGGTAACTAGATAAGCATTGATAAACACTAGTCGATAACTAGGTAGGCATTGGCAAACAGTTGTAGGTAACTAGGTAGGTATTGATGAATACTAGTAGGTAACTAGGACCTAGATTGGTATTTATATACAGTTGTAGGCCACTAGGTAAGGGCAATGTTAAACACAAGAAGGTAACTAATTAGGTATTGATAAGCAGATGTAGGCAACTAGGTAGGCATTGATAAACACCAGTAGGTAATTAGGTAGGTATTGACAAACAGTAATGTAGGTAACTAAGTAGGTACTGATAAATACTACGTAATAGGTAAGTAGTGATAACCACCAGTAGGTACAGATTGGTGGTTACCACTTGTAGGTTACTAGGTAGTTATAAATAAACTCTAGTAAGTAACTAGATATATTATAAGGTAGTGATACCACCAGAAGGTAACTATAGGTAATATTAATTAACAGTTATAGGTAATTAGGTAGTTAATAACATTAATTAACATTATCAATACAAATATTAATAAATAACTTTATACACATTCTTATCATTTACATTAAAAAATAAAAGATACCAAAATGTAGAATATTAAATTATATTTATTTAAAATAATTTTAAGAAGCACGCAAGTTATCAAGTTGCATAAAGATCATTTCAATACTACTTCTACCATGTCCAGGATGGCTGAGTGGTAGCGACGCAGGCTTCAATAGTACATCACACTACAGTCCTGAGATCGATTCCCGAGATGACCACTACAATTCTTTCTCCATTTCTTCTCATTTAATTTGTATATAACAATATGTAATATAAAAATAATTGATATACAGCCAAATGTACATATACACTATATGCAATATGGTTAGAAATTGCAATAATAATTAATATGATCTTTTATATTTCTTATACATATTTATATACCCCAATTAACCGAAGTAGTTTGAGCCAAAAGAGAGATATGTCCCCCTTGCAGAGGGGGACATCCACACTCTGTCCCACGTCTTGTAGAGGGGGACATCCGCACTCTGTCCCACGTCTTGCAGAGGGGGACATCCGCACTCTGTCCCACGTCTTGCAGAGGGGGACATCCGCACTCTGTCCCACGTCTTGCAGAGGGGGACATCACACTCTGTCCCACGTCTTGCAGAGGGGGATATTCCCACTCTGTCCCACGTCTTGAATACTCACTCTGTCCCACGTGGGTCCCACGTCTTATTTCCCTCTTCCCTCTATAGCGTGGGACATCCGCACTCTGTCCCACGTGGGTCCCACGTCTTGAATCCCTCTATAGCGAGGGACATCCACACTCTGTCCCACGTGGGTCCCACGTCTTGAAAACGGAGTGGGGTAAGACGTGGGACAGGTGGATGTCCCCCTCTGTCAGAGGGGGACAAGACGTGGGATCAGACGTCTTGCAGAGGGGGACCCCTGTGCAAATGAAGAGGGTTCAAAGACGTCTGATGTCCCCCGCCCCACGTCTTGCCTCACGTCTTAAATCCCTCTATAGCGAGGGGTATCAGACGTCTTAAGACGTGGGACAAACAGCTTTTGGTTAGCTGGGATACTGAGTAACGCTATAGCTACTATACTGAGTAACGCTATAGTTACTATACTGAGTAACGCTATAGCTACTATACTGAGTAACGCTTTAGTTACTATACTGAGTAACGCTAGAGTTACTATACTGAGTAACGCTATAGTTACTATTGTGAGTAACACTATAGTTACTATACTGAGTAACGCTTCAGTTACTATACTGAGTAACGCTATAGTTACTATTGTGAGTAACACTATAGTTACTATACTGAGTAACGCTTCAGTTACTATACTGAGTAACGCTATAGTAACTATACTGAGTAACGCTATAGTTACTATACTGAGTAACGCTATAGTTACTATACTGAGTAACACTATAGTTACTATACTGAGTAACGCTATAGTTACTATACTGAGTAACGCTATAGTTACTATACTGAGTAACACTTTAGTTACTATACTGAGTAACGCTATAGTTACTATACTGAGTAACACTTTAGTTACTATACTGAGTAACGCTATAGTTACTATAGTGAGTAACACTTTAGTTACTATACTGAGTAACGCTTTAGTTACTATACTGAGTAACGCTTTAGTTACTATACTGAGTAACACTTTAGTTACTATTGTGAGTAACGCTATAGTTACTATACTGAGTAACACTTTAGTTACTATACTGAGTAACGCTATAGTTACTATACTGAGTAACACTATTGTTACTATACTGAGTATCGCTATAGTTACTATACTGAGTAACGCTATAGTTACTATACTGAGTAACGCTATAGTTACTATACTGAGTCATGCTATAGTTACCATTTCTTTAATAGTTTTAGCAATACTTTTCCACATCTCAAGTTTGACTCAATCTCACCCCATCATCAGGAGTCAATTATAGAGCCTCTTCATCTTAATTACACGATTAGCTGAGTCATCTCTCTAGGGAGTCTTTGCAGTGACTCTATTGACTCTAATGGTACTCTGTAGAGTCATCACTGACTCACCATTAACCATTTCTTGTATGTACTACCATATTCTAACAGGGCTGATAAAAGTATCACTATCACCACTATCACTGATGGTGATAGTTATTTACACTGTAAATATCACTTTGATAAAAACTAGGGGTGATAATTACGAAGATGATATTATCTATTAGTTATAATGGTATTCGTGATTATTAGAGTAAAAGCATATTGTTAATTAAATCTAAATGGTTTTAGTAATTTGAACAGTTTCAAATAGGTAGGTATAAACCGTATTAACTTTATAACGATGCTGTCAATTACAATATCTATAATAATATAATAATTTCAGTATTGGTAATGATTAATTAAACTTCATTGTTTATTCTCCTCTTTGCTCTATGAGTATATAGTCTATACTAAACTTCGGTCTGAATAGACATGCGATGTCTAGTGACTATTATAGATTGTAACTATCTTCAATATCAATATGCCTGTATTAGTATTTACTAAATTAATACGATATATTATTGTTTAATTTCTATAGTTTTGCTATTTAAAAATGTTTCCCTGTGTTTCAGAACCATGTGATACCTTTAGTTAAACAAAGCCTAATTAAAGGTTATACTAATTGTTTAAATGAAACCTAGTTCATAACAAGTACCACCATTTTTACTCATCATCACTCGTAATCACATCATCACTTTCTCTCTTTCTGCAGTCTATCAGTCTATTCATCACTCCACAGTCTATCAGTCTATTCATCACTTCACAGTCTATCAGTCTATTCATCACTCCACAGTCTACCAGTCTATTCATCACTTCACAGTCTATCAGTCTATTCATCACTCCACAGTCTATCAGTCTATTCATCACTCCACAGTCTATCAGTTTATTCATCACTCCACAGTCTATCAGTCTATTCATCACTCCACAGTCTATCAGTCTATTCATCACTCCACAGTGGTTCTAGGTAAATTGCTCGAAAAACAATTGCTCGAAAGACAATTGCTCGAAAAACAATTGCTCGAAAAACAATTGCTCGAATGAACAATTGCTCGAAAGAACAATTGCTCGAAAGACAATTGCTCGAAAAACAATTGCTCGAACGAACAATTGCTCGAATGAACAATTGCTCGAATTTTCAAATTGCTCGAATGAACAAAATTGCTCGAATTATAAAATTACACAGTTTTCGATTTTATAAAAGTCAGTTATTCATGAAGTGGAGCTGCACCTAACAATCCTTGTTTCTTTTTAGTAATTGATCATTAATCATTCTATAAATGATTTTAATTATTACTCATTGTGCATAATCTTTTTTTTAGACCGTTTGTGTCATCTCGTATGTAACATGTGAATTGTAATCATGTGGTGAATCACTACTATTCATGTTTTTTTATCATAAAACCCGAATTTTTTTTGTAGATTTATAAAGACTCTGCCATAACTTTGAGTTATTTCACCTATTGAGGTACCACATACAGATAGGCTAGTAATAAATAAATTTTCAGGTTTTATGAAAAACATGAATAGTAGTGATTCACCACATGATTCCAATTCACATGTTACATTCGAGATGGCACAAACGGTCTAAAAAAAGATTATGCAGAATGAGTAATAATTAAAATCATTTATAGAATGATTAATGATCAATTACTGAAAAGAAACTAGGATTGTTAGGTGCAGCTCCACTTCATGAATAACTGACTTTTATAAAATCGAAAACTGTGCACTTTTATAATTCGAGCAATTTTGTTCATTCGAGCAATTTGTTAATTCGAGCAATTGTTCATTCGAGCAATTGTTCGTTCGAGCAATTGTTTTTCGAGCAATTGTCTTTCGAGCAATTGTTCTTTCGAGCAATTGTTCATTCGAGCAATTGTTTTTCGAGCAATTGTTTTCGAGCAATTGTCTTTCGAGCAATTGTTTTCGAGCAATTTACCGGCTACCCTCCACAGTCTATCAGTCTATTCATCACTTCACAGTCTATCAGTTTATTCATCACTCCACAGTCTATCAGTCTATTCATCACTCCACAGTCTATCAGTCTATTCATCACTCCACAGTCTATCAGTCTATTCATCACTCCACAGTCTATCAGTCTATTCATTACCCCACAGTCTATCAGTCTATTCATCACTCCACAGTCTACCAGTCTATTCATCACTTCACAGTCTATCAGTCTATTCATCACTCCACAGTCTATCAGTCTATTCATCACTCCACAGTCTATCAGTTTATTCATCACTCCACAGTCTATCAGTCTATTCATCACTCCACAGTCTATCAGTCTATTCATCACTCCACAGTCTATCAGTCTATTCATCACTTCACAGTCTATCAGTTTATTCATCACTCCACAGTCTATCAGTCTATTCATCACTCCACAGTCTATCAGTCTATTCATCACTCCACAGTCTATCAGTCTATTCATCACTTCACAGTCTATCAGTTTATTCATCACTCCACAGTCTATCAGTTTATTCATCACTCCACAGTCTACCAGTCTATTCATCTCTCCACAGTCTTCAGACAGTCTCAATCCACAGTCTTTGTCTCCAGTAAGTCCCATGACTAATTATATCCATACAATAGCACATCTCTCAATATCTAACTAGGTAATCACTCCGCCATTAGATAAATGAGTTCCATAACTTCACTAGTTTTCATCCTAGTGAAGGTTGAAGGTGCGGTAGTAAAAAGCCAATTGTTCATAGGTAGGTTTTGCAAACCATCAGAAAAAAAACTAGTTTTTTGATTTTTGAATACCAAAAACACAATTTCTTCCTTCCTGATTCTGACTGAATTCATTAAAATTAAGTGGAAATAAATTGCAAAAATTTAGTACAGAACTGCTTGGGGCAACTGAAAAGTAAGTGAAAAGTATTAATTGGATTTCTGAAATTTATTGCAGCAGTGAATCTCTGCCGCAGTACCTATATTGAATCTGTTATGATGTATAGTGTGAATCTCTAAAATATAGAAGTTTGATATATCCTATAGTAGATTGGCGCAGTAAATCTCTGTTATAGTATATTGTAGCAGTCAATAACTGCCACAAAGTTCTAAGAAATGAATAGACAGTAGTTTGAAGCAGTGAATCTCTACCATCTTTGTTTAGCCATAGAGTGATTTGTCGTGATAGGAGTAGAATGCTCCCCAGGGTGATATAACTCTACGGTCACTTCCCCCTCTAGTGGGGGAGATAGTGTCAGGAAGTGGATGGGGGAGGTAATTGCTACGGTGGAGATGTAATCAGATTGTAACCTATCCCCACCCTACTCAAACAAACTCATATCTCTTCAATCAGATAATGTGGCGTGTATCCATCCATACAGGGCCGGTGCCTCATTTTAAGATTAGACAAAATTAGACACTTTGCATGAAAACACAAAATATATTTTTTAAGGAATAACCAAAATGGATACCCTGATCATAGGTAAATTTTTGACATTGATTGCGAATTTTACATAAAACAAAAATTGTTTCACGAAAACCTAAATTATCAAAACTGCTTAGATTTCAAGATACTGACTTTTTAAAAAGACTCCTACCTACATATTCACAAGCACTTGCGTTCCTAACAGATGGTTATTAGTGGGAAAATAGACACAACAGGCAATTATTGTACATTTAATAATATTATTATAGATACTGAAGTAGGCTATGTTTATTTTCCCACTAATAACCATCTGTTATTATCTAGGTAGGAGTCTTTTTAAAAGTCAGTATATTGAAATCTAAGCATTTTTGATAATTTAGGTTTTCGTGAAACAATATTTGTTTTATTTGAAATTCTCTATGTATGACAAAAATGTCGGTAACGAAGCATTTTCGGACATTTTGTTATTCATGAAAAAGTGTTTATTTTGAGTTTTTATTCAATCTGTCAAATTTTGTCTGTTCTGAAATTATTCAACAAACTGAAAATAACATTGAACTTAAATTAATTAGATCTAACAATTGGTTCTTCTATAGAATAACTGAAGAATAGGAATATTCCGTTAATAGATTCTAGAGTATATCTAAAATAAATAAAAATGGTTTTTAATTTCATGGAAACTATTCGCCATTGATTTTATGATACGAACCATACCTATTTGATACTAGTAGGTACACAGATACTAATTTTACCATTGATTTGCCGCAGTGAGTTGTGAATCCAGATTATTCTTTAGTTAGGCATTCATTCCTCCGTCACACAGCATGTAACGTTATCCTCTCTGATAGCTACAAAGAATATAAACAAATTAGAGCAATGACAATCAGTTGCAGTTGTGAATAGACCTCATCAGACATCAAAGAGGTTAGTGTGTGTGTCAGTGAATGGTCTCAATCAGTGAGTTTGATGTCGCAACTTCTACCTACCTAAACCAGCCGCCATTTTGTTACTGAATTCATTCAATAAATACTTAAACTTTGATACTCTGTTTATTTCATTTAAATTGCAGGTTAAAATAAATAGTTAAAAGGTTAAATTGTATTCATCTTTTATTATGGTAATGTGTGGAACTGTCCGATGATGTGATACTTACCCTAGCTACATTTCACTAATTTACGTCAGCATTTTCGACTATTCTCACTATTGACAATCTAGTTAACTTTTACTACGTAAAGTTTTACTACTCTGATAGTACGTAACGTACTATCAGAGTCCCTGACTGACTATCACAGATATAGATAGTGACAATGCAAAACCTCGCAGTAGACAAACCTCCTAATAGAGAAAGAAATTTTTGAAACTGTACTGGAAAAAACCTCGTACTAGACAAAACACTTTTTTTGTCACCTGAAAGATTTTCTGGTGAAAATATTACAAAGAGTAATAATTAGAATAATATTTCCGACATAAATCTCTCTTCGAATAATGTATTTTACTCATTATTTACTGTTATTTTAAGTAAACGTGAGTAAATGTTTAACATTTTGTTCATGGCAGAGTCTGTGCTAAAAAATGATGAAAAGAATTACAGAAAACTAGACACAGTGAATACTGTGCTAATTAATTAAACTGGTGGATTGCAGTTACAGAAGATCAAAATAAAGCTCCGGCATCAAAAGCATCATGCTGCCTGTTATCAATCATTGTGTTTATCGGTGGTTGGTTCATTTCGTTGCAGTGCTTTCCATTTGTTCTTAACCATATTACTACTGTCCTCTAGAGCAAATAATAAAGCTACTGGAACCGCTACAGGTGCAACTAGAAAAAGGATTTCTGTCGAAATGAAACTCACTATTTTGAAGAAATTCCGTATTGGTATGAAGAGCAGTGATGTTGCAAAGTTGTTCAATTTGTCAGTGTATACAGTGAATACGAACAAGAAAAATAAAATGTCGAGACTCTCAAACAGAGTGTTGTTGAAGTGGAATCATTATACACCACTGTATGTGGAACTATAAATTCTTCAATGAAATCATACAGTCTCAGGTTAAATCAACTAAATGTGGCAATGAGTAAATCTCTCACCATTAAGCCTTGTATTTAATTCATCCAATTTTCTACTAAAATTAAACAATTACAATTATTGAAGCAATAATTTATGTTTAAAAACATATGAAATTCATTTTGCTTCACTTATTTAGTTTATCTTAGAAAGAAATATTATATTAATTATAATTCAAAGTAAATGTACATCTTGTTCTTAAATGTTTTTTCCCCCTCAAAATTGTTATTTTATTAGTCATTAAATCTTGATAAACAGATAGTGTTACCGAGTTAGCACAGTCACCGCTTATTTTCTAGCAGAAAACATGTTGGTCTAGTAGGAAACAACTAGAGTCAGTTTCCTACTAGACCAAGCCAACTTGGAACGAAACTCTGGTCTACTACGAGGTTTCGCTGTAGTATACTATCAGATATGTGTTAAATATTCAATAGTAATAATAATTATCACTATTCTATCTTAACTTTAGTATTTTTTCTTGCAGTACTGCCGCCGGTACACTGTTATCACAAAATTCTTTTTGTTAACATTAAAATCCAGATAAGACGTATTATAGCATTTATGAACACAATTGATGAGAGTGAATTATGTCTGTCTGTCTGTCCGAATTCTTTGATAATTATAAAGGAAAATTAATATTTTTTTTTTACCATTTTGTGATCATTTATTTTGTAACACAAATGTTAATAATAAAAAACAATCAAAGTGATCACTTTGATTAAAAAATATTTTAACTTAATGTAAGCGTATCAATGACAAATTTTATTAATTGTGTACTATCGTATGAAATAATGATGGTCCAAAAATTTGTTCGCTTATACTTTTTTAAAAGTTAAGCAATATTATGACTTCTTTTTTTCTTTAAAATATATTAAAAAGAATTACTGTTTATTATGCTTACTATTCCTGATTTTTTTATTACATAGTTTTTACATTTTTATTACATTTTTTTCATTCAAATTAAACTTTTTCAACGTTAAGTTTTATTTATATAATTTAAAAGAGTGGTACGAAACTGAAGAGGTGTTTAGTTGGTACTTAACTAATTAGACTACCTACCTTTATATACTTTCATATGTTAATTATAACTTATATTTATAAGACAATAAATCGATTACAAAAGAAAAATATATAAAAATAGCTGTAAAATTTTCAACCCCCCCCCCCCCCCCCTAATTTTCTAACTGAATTACTCATTTTTTAGAAGTGTCAATAATTAATTAAATAAACCACAAAATGCATAGAGCTTTAACTTGTGTATAACTGCAAACTAAATATAAATAACAGATTAGTTCCTTTTCAACAGGTGGCCAAAGATAGGTAGAGATTATTCTCAAATTTGAAATCATTTCAACTCTCGAGTTAACATTTTCACTACATTAGTTAATATATGCGTTTCCGCATCCGAAATTCTCCTAAGGCAATTTAATATGAAAGAAACATCTCGTCAGATGCTAATGGATAGTCTGTATATTTTCTCCAATTACATATTTATAAAATGTATAATAAATTCTATTTATACAATTCAATGATGATTACCATGCTTTTATTTCTAATCAGTATATATTTACATTATATAATGTATTCAGATTGAAGTTACCTAACTATCGAAAACTGATTTTTAAACGTTATCAATATAAATAAAAAGTTATTAATGGTTATTCATTAATAACTATTTTTATATTATTATGATAGAAACATATATGAATAATATTAACATGTAACGACCTGACCATTCTACAATCCAATGGTTCTCAGCCTGGGGTTCAATCGAATCCAATGGTTCTCAACCTGGGGTTCAATCGAATCCAATGGTTCTCAGTCTGGGGTTCAATCGAATCCAATGGTTCTCAGCCTGGGGTTCAATCGAATCCAATGGTTCTCAGTCTGGGGTTCAATCGAATCCAATGGTTCTCAGTCTGGGGTTCAATCGAATCCAATGGTTCTCAGTCTGGGGTTCAATCGAATCCAATGGTTCTCAGTCTGGGGTTCAATCGAATCCAATGGTTCTCTGTCTGGGGTTCAATCGAATCCAATGGTTCTCAGTCTGGGGTTCAATCGAATCCAATGGTTCTCTGTCTGGGGTTCAATCGAATTCAGCATGTTCGGTTAGTCAGTTGCAGGGTTGTGGCGGTCGTGTTTCACTGAAATTCTTCTTTTGATGGTGTTTTCTTTGAACTCAGTGATTTTGTGTGCATCCGTGCCTGGTACAGTGCGTATATTTTAATTTCGAATACAAAAATTACTTTGGAATGTCAAAGTACTTATGAATATCTAGGTAGCAGTCCTTTTAAAACTTTAAGAGTAAGAATCAAAAAACCTAAG